>VCHN02000407.1:0-39762 GCA_007115665.2 Sequoiadendron giganteum | reverse complement strand
TTGAAGAAGTGATTCAAGCAAAGGCATAGATTATGTAAATAGGAAAGAACATAAACATAGAAAGATTACAGCATTTTAAACTCATTCATGGCATTTCAAGATAAACTGATTCTTTTCACTTTCATAACTGCATTTACAAATATGAAGCCCAAAATTCCATAATATCATTCAAGAGAACATCCCATGAGATCCAACAAACTATGGAATAGGAGTAACTTCAAGGAAAGGGTACTGAAGGAAGATCATAGTCTCGTTGTTTTGGGTTTTTCTAATTAGTTTTAGACATCAAAGGGCAGCTTAACCCAGTCAACACTCCTCCAAATGATACCCAATTGTGGTATTAAACCATAGAGTGTCTTCAATCATACTTAAAAAACCTAATTTAATAACTCTACAGACAATAAAAATTTTGAAAACTCTGGGGACTCTAAAACTCGGGAAAAAACTCAGCAATGACTCGGAAAATTTATCGAACATTTGAAAATACATAAAATAAATAAATAATAAACACAATTAATGTATATATATAGCCTGGGAATTTATGTTAATGTAATTATGTAATATATATGCTTGATGTATATCATTGTATTATGTGTATTATACACAACCTAGTAATTTATGTTAATGTAATTATGTAATATTTATATTATAAACAAAATTAATGTTTATTTTTAATATTTTTCAAAAAATAATTTAAATTTTTTATATAAAACTAAATATTCTTTTTTTTATTTTTAGAAATAGAATATTTATATTTATATAATAAAAATTAAATTATTTTTATATAAATATAAATATTCTATTTTTATTTTTAAAAATAGGATATTTATATTTATAATAAAAAAATAAGTTTAATTTTAACAGATAAAAAATAAAATAAAATTTTAAATAAAATTAAAATAGAATATTTATATTTAAATAAAACATTTAAATTAACTTTTTAACAGTATTTAATATAGTCATAGGTTTTTTAATTTAAAAAATATTTTATTTAAAGAAAATTAAAAATAAAATAACCCAATTATATTTTACAATGTAAACTAAATCAACATTATAAAAATGAGCAAATATCTTTAAAATTTTGAAAGGTTAAAATCGTGAACATAAGAAAAAGAAGTTTTAAATAATATAATAGAAAGGGAAAAATCATCTAAGAAAACTTAAAGAAATGATTTTTTTTAAGTTTTCCCCGTAAGGTGCTTTAAAGAAACACAAAACAGCAAGATTCTAATTCATTACGCCTTAAAAGAGCAAAACAATGAAAAAAATAACAAGGAATCCTCTCAAACCTAACGTTGTTAATAATAACTGATGAAGCTGCGTTCCTCGTAGTGCCTTCACGCTGGGTCTCCATCTTGCCATAAATCGTGATCTAAATCACGTTAGAGGAAGGGTTTGACATCCACTTTATTTACCTTTTCAAGAGTTTTGTGTTTAATTGCATGTTTGTCCAAAATAATATTATTTTGGCGTGTTTAACTCTAAATCGCTGTGCACGCTTTACGTAAAAAACGCATTTTTATGATTAACTGCGCTCGCTCAGCATGCGATTTCACCGAAGTTTAAGGCACGCTTCCATCTATGCTCAATCACTGCTATGCAACTAGAATATGCTCAGATTTGTTAACTAAGCTCCTAACCACAAGTTTCAATCACTTCCAATGGTCTAGTTTAGACTCGGACTTGCTGCAACTAACCCACAAGGAAGCTAGGCTAACAGGGCGATTTATAATTATTTTATTGCTATTTTAAAATTTTCTGAGCACCTGAAACTGACTTTGAAATTCATAGGATCCTCCCCATTGCTTAGGCACCTTCCTCAACGTATTTTGCAGCCCCAAACATACCCAACAACTCAGACCCTCACTCCAAAAAGTCTTCCTGTAGTTCTACGGCCCAGCTAGATGGGGCGATTTGCATTTTAAAATTCCAAATAATGTTTCAGCCTTCAAAAGTCTCTTTAATTAAGTCACCCAGGTCAGCAAATCCTTTGGTGAAATACCCAAAACCCTATTGTCTTCCACTTGACCTTTGTGAGCTAAAGGAAGGAGTAGCCTAAGGCTAGAATACTACAGCCAGTCTTGGAAATTCTCAAACTCATCAATTCAAACACTCCAAAAATAATCACCAAACACCTAGTATCAACTCATCAAACTTACTACATTAAAATACCCTAAAAATCTTCATCTTCTTCAACCCCTAGTCACCAATCCAAGCAAAAAATTACTGTTGATATCAACTACGACCACCAACCAGCTAAGGTGGATATATCACCATTGAAACCAGCAACCAAGAAGAGGGTTTTTGTCCTCAACCAGCAAAAGATGAACTCCCTGAGCTCATTCCAGTAGCATGTCCTTAAGTTGTGAAATCATCCATCCTCAAATGAGAGCTCCAAAGGAATAAATAGAGAAAGGGGGAGAAATTAGGGCAACAACATTTCAAATTCTCCTTTTTCCCTCCAAAAAACCCACGCCCCTTTTTCAAACTAGCCAATAAAACATTAGACTTAACCCTCTTTTTTTAAGTAATATGAAATTTCCCCCAAGGGGGTTGTCCACCTCTTGAAGCATAAAGTAAGCCTTAATTTTATGAAATTAACCTTCATTCTAGGCATTCAACATAAAGGTGCATTGTCCCCCTTTTAAAACAACGTTGCTCAACTAGGCCAAGGGGGTCTTTTATAACCCATGCTTATTCTCACTTAATTAAAATAGCAACTTTATTAACTTCAGTAACGAATATACAAATAATAATTCCGACCACTAAAGGAACTCACCCCTACCAAAAATGGAAACTCTGCACTGAGCTTTAAGGAGCCAGGACCAATTACTAAAAAATAGCTCTTACTAAAAATAGTGAGTCAAATCACAAAACTGGTCCAAATAATGAAACTCGAAAAAGGGGATATTACAGCCCTCTCTTCCCAAAGGTTGCTTGTCCTCAAGCAATGCCATCGCAACTCCAGAAATAACAGACTAATCCTCATTAAAACAAATAAGATCCCAAGGTCCCAAGTCAACCAAAGAGATTTGTAGCGCCTAAAGCTAGAAGCACTCGACAGATGTGCACCTCTAAATGAAAGATCTTTTGGTATTCCAAAAAATAGAGCATCCATGCTCTTTTGAACACCCATCCAAGACTGAACTTGGTTTGCCAAACTTCTCATTCCCTTCACCTGGAACCATAAACTAACCCTGTCAAGAGGCTGAATGGTTTGAAAATATGAAATCTTGCCTTTTTGGTTCACAACCTCCCATGGTATGCTTCTTCCATCACCATTTGTTTCCAATAACCCATGCTGATGATCTTGGGTATAAATACTTCCCTCTAAAATGGCTCCACCACACTGAGGTTGCACGACTCTGATCGACATGTCAATTTCATCCAAGGGGCATTCGGTGATGTTAAAAGTCTCAACACTAAGGCTCTTCACCCTATCAACCTCAAGGTCACAATAGTACTCCTCCCCATGTGGTAAATCCACAAGGTCAAGCCACATGCCACGATGATTTGACCTGTTATTATCATCCTTGGGAAGCAGACCATCATTAAAAAATTGTTCTTCCCCCAAACTATCAACATGAATCTCAAAAAGAGGATTATGAAATGCCATTTCCACATCCATGTCAAAAAGGGGACTATCAAAAGTTTGGAAAGTGCTTTTACCTTCTTGCTCGAGTTTTATTCCTCGATCAAGATGGGATACTCCCTGTATTACCTTGCATGTGACAGTCCCGGATCCCTCTTTGGACATTCCTCTCAGCACCATTTTCCTATCACCCTCTTGAAATTTCAGCTCCATGGATTTTAAGTTCAAGGTGATCTCCCCTAAGAAATGAAGCCATACCCAAAACAACATTTGTGCCTCCTATATTAACAATATCGATGTCATCTTTCACTTCCTAGTGGTTCACCTGGATTTTCAATTGTGGAATCTTCCTTACACAAGACATTATGTGACCATTAGCAACCACAACTCTGAAACCTACAAATTTCTTAGTTTTGAGCCCTCATTGTGCTACAATGTATTCATCAATGAAGTTATGCATAGCACCTGTATCAAGAAGAGCAACAATTTGTTGTCACTTTAATAAACCCTTAAGTTTGAATGAATCACTTCTCTGGAGACTACAAAACCCAGCGAATGTGCCACTACCTTCCTTCACGTTCCCGAACTCTTCTTCTGAACCTCCTTCTTCACTTTCCTCTTTTTCAGCTTGCTGGTCTGAATTTTCTGATTTTGATCCACAGCAGAATATGCCTCCAATTGACGATTCTTACCCTTTTCCAAACACTTATGTCTTGGGGCCCATGGTTCTTTGAATGTAAAACAAAGGTTCTTCTTCCTTAGCTCGTTTTTGTTGTCTTCTTCCACCATCTTTGAAAGTGTTTCCTTGTGTTGAATGTTCTCCTTGTTGTCACGCTTCTTGTTTCTATCATGTGGGAAGGTCTTAGTTGGATTTTTTATCTCAGAAATGGAAGACTCCATGTCCCTAGCCTTTTTGATGGCCTCTTGTAGAGAAGGTGGGTTGAATGCCTTAATCCATGGATTAAAGAGAAAAATGAGCCTCCTATTGGATATATTTGTCACCAACATTGACAACCTCTTAAAATCAGCAACATGAGCATCCACCGAGCCACATTGTTTCAACTGAGCCAACTCTTTAAAATGAAATTCGGGATCCATTTTATCAAATCTCTCTATGAAACTCTCAGTAAACTTAGCATAAGATGTGACTTGTGCAAGCCCAATTGTAATCATCCCATGATGCCACCACTCATGTGCAACTCTGTCTAAATGAATGGAAGCATATTTAATAGACTCTTCTTTAGGCATGGGATTAAGATTAAAGTATGTATCCACCTTTTGGACCCAAGCTCTCGCTAAAGTTTTACTAGACCCATCAAAGTAAGGGAGCCTTTGTTTTCAACCTTTCCTTCGCAAGTCATTATGGTGCTCTATATTGCCCCTGTTAAGACATATGCCTCATCCTAAGATCTATAAAATCACATAGAGATATATCATGTTGAAATCCAGGCCTCGTATCAATCCAATATTGTCTAAACTGATCTAGCATCTCAATCAATGTGAGCTCCTGATTGGGTTGTGCTTCCACTCTTGGTGGAAAAACAGGCATGAGAGGTCTAGCCATGGCTGCCCTATGGTGCTGATTGGCTGCTCCACGCTGACCCATATCATTTCTCTGCCCATTATTGCCTCCATTAACTCCATTGTTGACTCCCAATCGGTGCAACCCTTCAACCAACTATGCAAGTTGTTGATTGGTTTCTTGAGCACGTTGAGCTGCCATTTCTTCTCCCCTAACCAATGCATCCAAAATAAGCATCAACCGATCTGGTTCTTCATGACCTTATCCCTCCTTTCACCCTTTCACCCATACTTTCAGAACTTGTTTGATTCTACTGAGTGTGTTTCAGAGTGTTGCTATCCCCTCTCTAAAGGCCAACACTCCCACATCCTCTTCATGTTTTCTTAACCTTTCAAGGTATCTTCTCTCTCTATCACTGATGCTCATAGAATTTCATTACCCACCAGCTGGCAGGAATGTTTTGTGCTCTCATACAACTGTAATGACCACCCCTGATTTTATTTTTTTGTGATTTTTTTTCCCAATTTGATTGTTTCAAGAAGTGATTCAAGCAAAGACAGAGATTATGCAGATAGGAACGACCAAAAATATAGAAAGATTACAACATTTTAAACTCAGTCATGGCATTTCAAGATAAACTGATTATTTCACTTTCAGAATTGCAGTTACAAATATCAAACCCAAGATTCCATAATATCATTTAAGAGAACATCCGATGAGATCCAACGAACAATGAAATAGGAGTAACTTCAAGGAAAGGGTACTAAGGGAAGATCACAGTCTCGCTGCTGTGGTTTTCTCTAAGTAGTTGCAGACATCAAAGGGTAGCTTAACCCAGTCAACACTCCTCCAAATGATACCCAGTTGTGGTATTAAGCCATAGAGGTTCCTTCAATCACTGCTATGCAACTAGAATCTGCTCAAATTTGTTAACTAGGCTCCTAACCACCAGTTTCAATCACTGCCAATGGTCTATATATATCATATTCAGTGGCAAAAGGCAACATGCCAATAACAATTTTTTTTAAATTTTCAGTGTGAATGTCCCTCATAACAATTGTGAGTAATATGCCACCATCTGATAATCACCTCTTTAAATGTATACACTAACAAACAAAGGGAAGTCATTTTAAAACCAGATAATTATTTGAAAATATAGATTTGGTAGCAACAAAATGAATATTACCTTGAATATAATGTAGGGCTCATTTATTTCAATGTCAAAGTCATCAGAAAGATTTAAGTTCTTTGAAAGAACATCAATAGGCCTGGCTCGGCCCTCCCGCAATCTAATCTGTGACCGTACTTTACTTTGATCGAAATGGAACTGGCAAAGGTCAAACCATAAAATTTAATATATACATTATCTAACTCTTCATAGTCATACATCCAAATTCCATATTGAGAAAATAAATTCAAAAGCATCTACATTCAATCACATTTACATGAAAAATTACTGTAACAGCTGAAAAACAAGAAACATGATGGCAAAACATTCTCCACCTCTTCCTCTTTCTTCTCCCAATCCTGGAACTCAGCCCTAGCACGTTCCCTAGCCAGCATGGCCTGCCATTCATGCCAAAAATTCAAAAAGATCTGATTTAGAGAACCTCAATTCAAAACCGCATTTCTCATTATGTAAAGAAGTTAGGCAACAAGAACTCTTCTTCAGAAACAAAATCTAAATTTAATTGCATGCCATTATATACTAAATGCTTACCATTTCCTCCTCGTGCTGAGATTTTTCGATTGCTCTTTCCTCCCTTCGTTTTTTAACCTTCTCAATTTCTTCCTGTAATAGAAATAACAACAGAAACATTTTTTAAAGGCTCTAATTTAGAAAGAACCCAACTTACAACATACTGCTTTACCCCAACTCAAATTTCTAAGTGTGTGCACAAGCATGCATGTGTGTGAGTGCAATTGTGTGCATGTGTGTGCACACAAGGGGGTGCACGTGTGTTAGAGGTTGGAGCCTCTCACTCAAAGAGATTGGTGTTTCTTGCTGAGTTGGTGCTCAATAGAGGGAATTGGTGTCACCTGTGGGTTGGTGCCTACGAAGTTGTAAGAAGTTTCCTATAAAAGCAATATTTTGACGTGGTTTTCTCCCACAAGGGTTTCCACGTAAAATTGTGTGTGCATCTTGTCTTCTCTATTGTTAGATCGTGCTTGAGTGGTTACTTTGATTATTGTTTTATGATTGCCAAAGTTATAAATTGAAAAAATTGGTCTTATACTGATTCACCCCCCCTCTCAGCATAAGTGTGTGTGTGTTTTCTTCACTGACACAACATACTCTTAACTTGCCTAATTTGGGATCTAGGTAATCAGAAAGTGGAAAGGAAGTTGTTATGCTTTCATTTACTTTAAGGCTACTGTATTTTTTCAAAAAAATTGAGGGTGGTTATTACAGTTAGCTAAAAGAGAGAGTATAGATGAAGATGGAGAACGATGTTACTGAGTCCTAGAAAAGTCCTTGTACCATGAAAAGTCAAAATGGGTCCCAGTTCTAGGTCGGGATGACCAAGGGTTTGGTAAAGGTCCGCCCCAAGCACCTAGGGTACCTTGGGTGAACCTCAACTGGACCCCAGCAAATTCATAGCAAAAAACACATATTTTTTACTCTTTTTAAAACAAAAAATTAAAAAACATTTCACAACCTAATTTCACCCTAAACTGATTACTATTCACTTCTTGTGCCTAAAGTCAAGCATTTCTACCTCATTTCACAAATAGAAGTGACCAATACTATATTTTTGCCTTCATGCTGCCATTTTTTATTTTTGAAGGTTGTTGGATATTTCTTTAAAGGTGAAGGCTATGAGAGAGAGAGATGGACCTATAGGAGAGAAAGAGTTGCACCTACAAGATTTGTCTATCAAAAGTGAGTCTATCTTCTGACTTTCAAGTTTTTTTTTTTTTAAATTCTAGTTTTTCCAATCCTAAAAAAAACCTTTTTAAAAATGTTTTGAATATTTTTTAAACCTCTTATACATAATATTAGGGTTATAATGCTATTTTTTTCTTAAGTTAATGCAATGAAGGGTTTTAAATTTGAAATTTTATTTTATTATTTTCTTTTAATTCATACAAAATAGCTAGTAGTTTTACTTCAGTTTCCCCAGAAGTAGAGAGCTCATTAAAATTTGATGCGCCATCACCTCTTTGGCAACGAACATCCATGATTGAGCAACTTCCTAGAGCTGGAGGTTATTGTTGGCATTGTAGCCAATGTATGTCTATGTATAAGAGCTTATACGGCCAAGTGAAAACTCACCTATGTAAAATGACCAGCTTAGAAATAAGAGTTTGTCTAGGGTGGAACAAACAAGGGTTGCCAAAGGAACAAATTATGAGATATATCAAATAACAAAGCAAAGGAAAGAGTACATTCTCTTTCCAAGAAAAGAGTTCACAAACCTCGTAGCAGCTTAATAATACCAGTTGGCCCACATCCATCCTTTCAATTGTTGTCTTCTGAAGAAGATGATACCCCTTTCTTTCCCATTAAAAGGGCCCATTAGAAAAGTCTTTCAAGAATGAGGCAAAAGAAGTTGCAAATGAGAGCCTTGCTCAATGCATTTATATCAATGGGTTTCCTTTCAACCTTGTCAATCCACCATAATACTAGGATATAGTGATAGCAATTGCAAATGCACTTGTTGATTACATTAGCCTCGAGTATGAAAAGGTATGCACCACCTTATTTTCCCAAAAAACAAATCTACAGAGGCATCATTGAGGACAATCAAAGATACATGGCTCTAACCAAGAGTGTCGATCATTTCTAATGGATGGAAGGATTGCAAAAATACATCACTAATTAATGTTATTGCAATGAAAGCAATTAATTGTGAGGGGCAAGTGAAGCATACAACCTTCATTGCCAACATTCTCTACAATCCATTAAGATGATGGGCTTCAAAACTGTTGTCCAAGTCATAACGAACAATGCTAAAAATTGCAAGGCAATTGGTTCAATAATGGAGAGTACATATGGGCATAATTTTTGGACACCATGTGTCATCCAACCCATCAATTTGATATTGCAAAAGATTGGCTCAAATATCAAGTGGGCCAAAAAAATCTACAGAGGTTGAGGAAATTCAAACAATTGTGACAAATTGTCATATGGCACAAGCCATCTTTGGGACCTCCAACTTGGAGTTGTTGAAAGTAATTTTATTTTTAGCATAATTTTTAAACTTTTAGATATCTACTTTTTTATTTTTTACACAATGTTAGGTTGTCAAGACTTGATTCACATTAAACACAATCATCTTGAGATGACTTGTGAAGGTGTACAAACCATTGAGCACCACAATCATCAAAACTCTTTAAGTTGTATGAAGGCAATCAAATACAAAGAGAGCCCAAAAATTTAAACATTTGTCCTAGATGATGAGTGGTCGGATCATGTGGAGTAAGTTTCGAGATTCACTAAGCCCATCATGACTATGATTAGGTATGCTGATATGGATTGACCATGATTAGGTGAAATTTATGATGGCATGGAATCCTTAGTTTAAAAATAAGGTTCAGAATAGAATTTAAGAAAGGATCCTATTGAAGTATTTTTCAAAACAGTGCAAAAAAGCATTCATGACCATTGCAAGAAGATAACCATATACCCTTGCATCTCCTAACATTTGATTTGCCCCCAAAATATTACAACGCAAAGCCGAGGAGGGAGGCACCATATAGAGAAGAGTGGTTGCTATTGGGTACAAGATTGCATTCAAAAGAATATTATCAAATGTAAATACATAGTGTTGTCTTGAGTGAGTTTGTACTCTTTGAGAAAACTACAAGAAAGACACTCGTGAATGGTGATCCCTATAACACCAAGGCTCTATTTACCTACAACCTCTTGCAATAAAAATTTATCTTCAAAATGCATTTTTAAATTTATGTTCCTCATTTTTCTTCCGTTGCTATAATTATAATTTATGTTTTATAGTTGTAAATGTTGTATTGAGTGTGTATGCAATTTCAGCATGTTGCGGTCTCTTCCTAAATGGAATTGGAGTACATACTCCCGTATCCACTCGATTAATTGCAACCAATTGAGTGCAAAAAAGTTGAGGATTCAATCTATGTGCACTCCAACTTCATCTCTTGTTACATAAGACACCTAATTATGAGGATGTGATGAGGGATTGGAATCTAACTCCTAAGTGTGCCAACTTAGATGTTATGGTTGCTCAACTTGTCGAAGTGTCTTTAGGTGAGGCAGCTTCAACTTATGAGATGGCTAATGTTAGCAGCATAAAAACCTATTTTGGTTCAAATGAACCATAGGTTGACTTTAATACTCTTGATGGGGAACAATATGAAGATTATTGATTGTAATTTTCATTTTGTATTGATATTTGATAAATCAATGAAGTATGAAATTGAGTATTTTCTTTTTTTTGAAAAGTATGAGGTATTTTGTTTATTGGCAATTATGAGTATTGTTCTTTTTATGCATTTTTAATATATATAAATTATGACTGAATTGAGTATCATTGCTTTTATATATGTAATACATATATACAAACCCATACCCATACGATCGTACCCATGGGAAAAATTTTCCATAGTAGTGTACCTGAACCCCAGACCCATACATGTTCCCATACCAAGACTGGCAACTTAGTCGAAGAAGCAATGCATAGTCAAGTTTTCTATTGGGACTGATTTCAAGGATAAAGTCTTAGTTGATGTGGTAACATTGGATGTATACAATGTCATATTTCGAAGTCTATACGTGTATCTCCCCGATGCTACATATTGGACAAGGCCAAACAAATATAAGTTGATAATAGACAATGAACCCTACATTTACATAGCCATGAGGAAAACACAAGTCACCATGATAAATGCAGCCAAAGCCAAGCAGTTGATCAATGCAAGTGACAATTTTTCTTTATTGATGATGAGGGGCAAAGAAGAAAATATAGGGTTGAGTTAAAGGGACTTCGAGGACATTATACACATCAATAGACAAGAACCACTAGGTATTTCAGATTTAGTGAGCAAATTTTTTGAGTTGTTTTAAGAGCCCAAAGGGCTGCCCCCAAAGAGAGCTATTGAACATGAAATATAGTTATTTCCTACATGTTCTTTACCCAACTTGATGTTGTATAGGCAAAGTGTTGTGGAAGCATCGGAAGTCAAGTAGCAATTCAAGAAGTTGTTGGAGTAGGGGGCTGATCATACAAAGTACCTCTCCATGCACACAACATATTGTAATGGTCCAAAGAAAGATGGAACTTGGAAGATGTGCATTGACTATTAGAGTTGAATAAGATTACCGTGAAGAACTGGTATCGCTACACAAATTGATGACTTGTTGGATCACTTACAGCATGCCAAATATTTTGCAAAGCTAGACCTTAAATCTAGGTATCGTCAAGAGGGTCAAGGAAGGGAAAGTGAGGAAAACAATGTTCAATATACACTAACAACAATTCAAGTGGTTCGTTTTACCATTTTGATTGTGTAATGAGCTAGCAACCTTCATGTACCTTATGAACAAAGCATTGAGGCCACTCATTGACTCTTTTATTATTGTATACCTGGTTGATATTTTGGTTTTCAGAATGATGTATGAAGAACATTTAGAGAACTTAGAAAATTTGTTTATTATTTTGAAAGAGAATATGCAGTTGTAGAATGGTAAGCAATGCAAATATGTAAAAACATCATTAATGTACTTTGGTCACATGGTGGGTGATGGAGAGATAAGGATTGATCAATCCAAGGTCAAGGTGATTGTTAATTTTCTGAAGCCCACTACCATGTGATACACAGAGCTTTGCAGGTGCAGCTCAATAAATTTATAAGTTTGTCAAAGATTTTCCTTTAATCAATGCCCTGTTGCACGAAGTTACAAGTAAAGGTAAGAAATTTCATTGGAGTAATAGAAAGCCATGAGCTTTTGAAGAGCTGAGGAAGGAAATCAGTACAGCCTCGGCTCTTGCTTTACCCAACTTGCAAGCTACATGCAAGGTAGAGACAGATGCAAGTGATTATGCTATCAGTATGATGCTGCTACAAGGAGGTAGGCCTATTTGTTATCATTTGAAAACATTCAGAGGGCCATTGTTGAATGACAATTTACAACACCTATGATAAGTAATTATATCATTTTATTTTTTTTGTGAAGAAGTGCAAGCATTATTTCATGGGGAAAGAGCTTGTGGTGCACACCAACCATAAACCCTTGCAAACACAAAAAAAAGTTGTAGTAGCCCAAGAACTATAAATGGGTACGGATTCTTCAACAATTCCATCTCATGGTCACATGCAAATGTGGTGTAACCAATAAGGTGGCTTTCATACTGTCCCAACCACCTCTTTTATCTGCAGTAGGTAGCTTTTCTTAACTAGAGCCTTTTAGTGGTGAAGCATATGTAGAAGATTATGCAAATTTCAGCAATGTATAGCAGATTTTGAGCAGTGAGAAACATGCTGAGTTTGAATCTCATCAAGACTACAACCTTCAAGAAAGACTCTTGTATAAAGTATGTAAACTCTGCATGCCCACAGTGCATAGATTTTTGCTGATGCAAGAGGCATATACATCAATAACAACTAGACATTTTGGGATGAACAAAATTGTAAGCAACCTCCGCTGTTATTCGTATTGGCCATTGTTGGCGAAGAACTAACACCTCTCGAGTGTAAGTTTGTACGGACAGCTATGCACACTACATAATGAGTGCTCTTCAAATTAGGAGGGGAAGCTCCCTCGTTGTGCTGGAATGCATGGAATGGAAAAGTAAACTAATATCCTATCTTTTTGTTCTCAGCTGGTAGAGGCACAAGGTTAAGAAAACCTAGAACGTTGCAGCTAAGTATTTTCTGGTTTCGCAGATCATCTAACTACAACTAAGCTAACTTCTTTAAATCTATCCAGTTTCCTCAAGAAACAGAGCATGAGGAAATGGAGCAGGAATGTATTATACGATAAACTTCAGGTGCGGGCTCACAACATGAAGGCAAGGGAGGCGCAACTATTTGCTAATCCGGGAAGAAGTTTATTAAAACAAACAAATAAACGGTAAACCTGGTACAGCTTCACAACATGAAGGCAAGGTAGGCGCAACTATCTGCTTGGCTGAATGAGTCTACTATCACACACATCAAACAATAAGCTTTAAGTACAGTTTTGCAACATGAAGGCAAGGTGGGCACAACTATTTGCTCTTCTGAATAGGCTCATGATAAACAAAACACAAGGTAAGCAACTGGGACAGTATATTGTATAGACGCAATACGCATGCAATAACGATCAAACCAGCAACCCCATTTAACTAAGATTGAATAAACACCATGACAATAACATGAAGGCAAGGTAGGCGCAGCAATTTATTATAACAGCAATCACTCTTTGAACAGATACAATAATAGCAATACTACAGGCAAGGTAGGCGCAGCATGTATGCTATCAAGCAAAAGTTAAATTACAAATGAGCTTAAAGCCCTTATTTATAGACTTCAAGGTGTAGGCAACCCTAAAATCACCTTGAGTCAACTAAAGTCTTGCAATGCATGCAAGATCTTATTCTTAAACCCTAATTGAATGAAACTATACAGTTAACTGGGAAACTATCATCAGTTAACTGAAACATCTAATCTAAATGGACAATGTGCAAGCATGCACGTCCTTATTGAAAGCAAGTTAACTGGAATGCTATCATCAGTTAACTGAAAAATCTAATCTAATCTCCAAGTGTACGTAGATGTTTCCAAGAAAGACATGCATGCAATGTATAACAGCAAGTTAACTCGGAAAGAAGCCTCGAGTTAACTGCTTCTTATGACTCATCCTTGTAAACAACTGCATGGTCTAACTGAAAGTCTACTCCAAGTTTATCTCCTCCAAGAATTTATCAATAGTATCATCATCTGGCACTCTGACGCTGTCCACGATGATTAACTGTTTGTCTAACTCTTTGTCTCCATCCCGGATTTCCCTCTGACTATCTCTAACCTCTGTGGTCACCTTTTTGAAACTGATAGTCAGCATTGTAAACTCCTCCATCTTGGACGCCTCTGGCTCTCCACATAGGTTATCACGAACTAACTCTTCGAACTCAACTTGAATTGCCTCTAACTCGGCGTATGTACCATCCTCATGCCGATAATGACATGGGATCTGAGTGATGTACTCGCTGATGAAATGAAGAGCTGCAACAACCTTTTCCTGAATCATGGTCATCTTAGCAGAAATCCTGTCATATGTCTCCACCCTGCAAAGATACAACTCTCTCCAAGTGAAGACCTTCTTTTGATCTCCATCTGCTTCAATGGCGTCATAGATTCCTGCAAGCTGTGATATCAGAATCAGGTCCTTCGGCTTACGCTTGGCTATGCAAATCTCGAGCTCCTGAATTCTCTGGCGAAGACTATGTGCGTCAACCCTCAACTAATATAGCTCTGTGAGGAGGTGTCGACCAGCAACAATAAAGTCTTCAATCCAGGTATCCAGTAGCTTTCCTCGATTAACCAAGTGTTGAATCCTCTGCTGCTCTGCGGCGGTTTCTCGAAGTTGTGGAAGTAAAGGTGCTTGCCCCTCGTTGCCATGAAGCAAACCCGAGATGTACCTGCGAAGTTGTCTGATTTCAGCCTTGAGAACTGCCTTATCCTCACCATCTTTCATGATGCGCTCCTCTAGATTACTCACGACGACTCTGAATAGATTCACGTCGGTGTGTCGAGTATTCTTACCTAGATTAGTTTTGACGAAGGTAAAATCACCAACATCAACTTCATCCAAGTATTTGTCTTTTGGAGGAGTAGCAACCTCTATGACGATCTCTGCCTCAAGATTCTTCTCAATATTTATCTGCTTTCTGGCCTTCTTATTCAACCTGTTCTGATAGGGCTCACCAAACTCAGACAAATCAAGATTATATGAAGGCATACGCCTCTCCCTCTCCAATGACTTCTCGAGCCAAGATGAATAAGGAATACTATCCTCTCGAGGTGGAGTCATTTCTACTGTATCAGCTGCTGGCAAATCCACTGGTATGCAGGTCTCATGTATCGAAATCTCAGGCTCCAAATCAATATCTATGGGAGATGAGTGCGCTGAAAAAGGTGAACTTGGAGATGACAACCCGGCCTCAGTCTGAATAACTGGTTCCGATGAAATAACTGGCTCTAGAAGTACTGTCTCTGTAACTGGAAGTGTTGGCTCCTTCTCAACCTGTTTCCTTTTGGTGATGCTTTTTCCTTTTGAATTAATTCCCATCTTAACCCCTTCAGGCGGCCTCATAGTAACCTTGACTCGAGGTTTAGCTCTAGAAGTAGAAGGTAAAGAAGAAGCTACCACTGCTGGCGGCTCTGTAACTGGGATCACCCTTCGCTTCCGCTTGCTCTTAAGGAAGTACATGGTGGTTTTGATAACAGACCTGGATAAGTCTTTCACTGAAGTGTTCAATGGAACATACCAATCAGGTTGGCGAAGTGGCTGGCGAGCAACTTGGTCTCTAATGAATGAATGAAGTAGTATCTCGCCATCATCATCAGACAAACCTTCCACATCCTCTAACAAGAAATCAGCAATCTGTGGAACAGTAAGCCTACAATAATGACGACGGCGCACCTCAAATTCATCCTCACAATTGACCCAAAAGTCCTCAAGCGCTGTCGAATGTGAAACATTTCGCTCCAACCTTGCTGAATAATGACCCAACGGATCATAGGCACGCTTCTGAGGAAAACACCCAAGCTGAAGTTTCTCTAACTCGTGTGCCATTAACTTGCAATCAGCAGCTGTTTTGCATTTGTAAATACCTAACTCAAACGGAAAGGTGAAAGCTGGCTTATGTCGATTGCGAAGAAAAGTGTGAACCTCATGTGCCTGTCTCATGAACTCCATGAAAAGAACCTTATCCGATGGGTACCTCGGTAGCATCAGAGGCTCTCCTGTATATCCATATACACGAATATATGTGAAAGTAGGAAATTGGATAAACCAATCTGCCCAACTCTCCATTGCTGATTGTGCCTCTATAGAAATCCTCACATGCATCTCGTTATCTAAATTTCTGACTGTCCTCATAAGAAAGTGGTCATTCACTGCTGTAAAGTCCTGTTCAGCTTTCGAAAACTCCAACTGAGGGTAGTATTCGTGCACTCGCTGAACACCCAGAACTCCATCGGTCTTTAATAATTTAAAGCTGCCTTGAAATGCAACTAAGTAAACCAGAAAAGTCACCATGTGGAATTTGTGAATCTTTAGGAACTCTGTAATCTGCTGGTGAAGACACTCGCTGATAAACATGGCCCAGTCAAATGTTTCCTTCTTATCAATAACTCGTGAGATGAGGTAGAACATCCATGTTCGGAAAATGCTTGTGTCTTCAGAACCTGCTAACCGGTTAAGGAAAGTTATCAAAATAGCAATCTCGTCCTTGAAATCCCCACGTGCAATCTTCCTTGGCATGTTGGTTTTCTGAATTTTCAACCACCGTTGAGCTACTTTCTTCTGTGATCTATCCTTGTCCTCCTCCCATATTCTGTCACAATCTGAAATGGATACAGCGAAATGATCTGAACATGGAGGAATAGAAAAACATTTTTCTACATCCCTCGGCTTAAGGCTACAAATAATCCTTCCATCTGTCGATCTGATTTGTTTGGTAGACGAGTCATAATGCTTGACACAAGCAAGTACGAACTCAAGATCAAAGACTGAGATAGGAATGGACGCCGCTGCAAATATCCTGAACGTTCAAGATTTTTGATTGTAGTACTGCTGATACCCTCCAATGAGTTCAGATTGATGATGGGAAAAACATGACTTAAGTCGGTATCGGTAGTTTTCAGAAAGTTATGAAGAAAGACCTGTTTGGCCTTATAGTCTATGGGATTATACTGCATTCTGAAAAACTAGACTTTTGACTGTAAAGTCGGGTATGTTTGGACAACTTTGGAAAAACTGAAAAAGCTCGAGGATAGGCTAAAAATAGCAAGGGGAAGTGAATTTTTTCGAACAAATTCTAAGATATGGGTTTTGTGCAGAATCAAATTCTAATGCAACCCAGAATGTCAGAATTTCGAAAAAATGGGATTTAGGCTTGCATGCAAAAGGTTTTCGGTTGAGATTTGAACTGGCAGTTAGGGGCACTGGGGGCAATTTTTCCCGCGAAAATCTGGAACATGGGTTTTGTGTAGAAATGAATCCTAAAACCACCCAGATCAACAGATTTGCGAAAAAATGTGATTTAGGCCCACATGCAAAGAGAATTCTGGAAAAAAGCACAGTGCTTCTAGAAAAGAGGCAGCGGGGCAATTTTCGCAAAATAATCTAAGACATGGGTATTGTTGTTGATGCTGAAATACTCGAACCCAGATGATGCTTTTCTGAAAAATCTGCCGTTTTCTTTGACATGCGAAGAAAACCTAAGACGAGAATAGAAGAAAGTAAGACAGAAGAATAGAAGTTTTATTTTTTGTTTTCTCTCTTCTTCTGTAAAAATTCGCCTATGCTTGAAGTAGAACTGATAACACCTGCATGCAAAATAGAAACCAAGTCTGAAATAATCTTCCCTTGAACAATCTGAATCTGTAGCTACGAAGAATACTGAAATCTGACACCTGTAGCACCTGCAGATCAATTTTATGCTCAAGAAAGATGTTTCTTGTCAACTCTGATGAAGAATAATGGACGCCATTAGCAAAATATATAGAAAAATATCTTCTAAGGCGTGTGAAATGCATGCTAAGCATTGGAAATGGCGCTTGAAGTACAACTGGTGCTTCAAAACTCACGCATGGCCTATATTTGGCTTCAAACTCAGTTAACTGGATGTACCATAAACCCTAATTAGGGCGCCACTTTGAAAATTCAGTTAACTAGTACATGCAAACTAATTTTAGCCAGTTATGACCAAAAATAGGTTTACCAGAAGTCGACTTGAAAAGAGTTCAACTGAAGATCTAAATTTAGTAAACTGAAAACTCTTCTCATGCACACTTCTATTTTTGAATTTAAAAAGTCAACCTTTGACTTTTAGGCATCCTTCCATACTTAGACCTTTTTCTGAAAATTTGAATCTAGAAACCTCAAATGAAGCTCAAGTTTGACATTGATTCTGATTGATTGCAACATTAGATCAACTGGCTGACAGTTCCATCGAAGAGTAGGACCAAATCTGACAAGAAGATTCCTTGAGGTGATAACCCAAAATTCATAAATCTGAGGCTTCAAAAAGATGGGCGCCCCTGGCCTCCAGGGGTGCTTTTGACCTCAGTGTTAGAATATTTTCAGGCATTTTCATTATTTTCACTGATAACTTGACCATATTTCACTTGACGTTTCTCGGCACTTGGCAAAATTTTAGAACATGCTGACTGGCTCACTACGGAATAGGCTGAATTCTGAGCAAAGGCTCCCGGAGAGCACTTCATATAAAAACATCATCTAACCTTCCTAAATCATGGGCGCCCCTGGCCTCCAGGGGAGCTTTTCCCAACCAGTGTTAAGCCATTTTTGTAACTAGCTAAAAACTACTCATCTTCCAGCTGCAAACTGCCAAGACATTTTCTAACCCGGCTGAGACAGGCAACGAAAAGTTGGAACTGACACGAACGAGACAAGTATCTAAAATCATCAAACAGATTCCATTAAAGGCTTGGTGCTTTTGTCCTTTCTGAACAGTCTCTAATCCAGTCTGAAACCTCAAATTTGACCACTGATGATGGCAACACGGCAACTCAGATTCACCTGCTAACAGATGCGTCGCGAAGCTGGACCAAAAATGGAAACAAACTTCTTGGGTGTCACATGATCGAAAGACTTTATCTGAAGTCTCAAAAAGATGGGCGCCCCTGGCCTCCAGGGGCGCTTTTGTCCTCAGTATTAGTCATTTTTGCATTTCCCTCGTTCTGCATTGAATCTCTGATTTCAGGCGATTTACTCCTCCGTTGGACTGGCTGGTTGGCTCATTGCGAAGCTATCAGGAATCTGGAGAAGTCATCTTGGTAGAGACAAGTCACAAAAAGTTGAATAAAGCTTCCAAAATGATGGGCGCCCCTAGCTCAAAGTGGCGCTTTTTCAATCCAGACTTAGTCAATTTTACAGTATTTTACCTCGTTGAAAATCACCTCCAAGACAAAGTAACTTTTTGGACGACATAGAAACATCACCGAAGCGTTTTGAGCTTAGCCGTCGACACCTAGCACCTGGCCATCTGCCAATGATGAATTTAGAAAACCTAACTTCTCACTTGAAAAAACGAAAACTACCCACCGGGCTTAAATTGAGTCTTAACTGAAATTGACTTCACCACTGTGATCGTGAAGCAAAATAAACCAATCAAAACAAATTTCAGTCAATTCTGACAAGTTTCAATTTTTTAGGGTTTTGACCTAAAAATAGGGTTTTGAAACCCTAATTTTCATTTTTTTCAAATTTTGCCAGTATCTCCGTGGCATGACATTGACTCAAAGCCCATACTTGAATTGCCCAAAAACTACATTTTGACATCATTTTCACAAGGTTTAGACCATTTTAAGCAAAATGCCTTAATGAAAAAAATTTGGTTTGGGTACAAATGTAAGACTATCAGTATACCGTGTAGGAACACATGTGGAAACGGTGCTCTTCTAGAAACTTGGTAAATTGTTGGTGGAGCGTGTCATTGATCAAAGAGGCCCAGTCGTAGTGTTCTTTCCTGCTTATTATTTTGCCAATAATATGGGAACATCCACAGCTGGAAGGATTTTCCCTCTTCTTGTCCAATGACTCTGCTGAGTAGAGTGATTAACACTCTGTACTCATCTTTGAATTCTCCTCGCCCAACCAATTTGGGCAAGCTGGTTTTCTTCACTTTTAACCAATGTTCTGCCATTATAAGCGAACACTTGTCCTTTGAAGCCTCGAATGCCTTTCCGCATTCTGTCACAGATATAACCTTCCTGGTAGGGCATGGTGGAATTGCAAAACACGTCTCTATGTCCTTCGGCTTTAAGCTGCAAATCACCTTTCCGTCCACTGACATAATTTCTCTTGTAGTAGGGTTGTAATGCTTTATGCAAGCAGTTACAACCTCAATGCTCTGTAAAGTGATAGGAATGGATGCAGCTTGGAATAAACCAGATTCTTCAATGTTCTGCAATGTAATTTGGTTCATGCCCTCCAAGTCCTCAGAAATGACTTCTAGATTTTTCTACCATAAGTCTGTGTCGATCGTCTTCAGATAATCATGGTACAAGACCATCTTGGTCTTGTATTGTACTTGGGAGTACTGCATTCTGCAAGACTTAAAGATTGACTGGGCACTTGACCTTGTTCTGACACTTTTTTGAAACCCTTAAATATAGCGCCCGCCAAGAAGTATTTTTCCGGGAAAAATCTGGCACGTGGGTTTTGTTCGTGCTTGGGAGCTAAACAAACCCAATTCCTTGGATTTTTGAGTTGGAGACTTTTCCGGAAAGATCCTTAAAAATAGGGACAGCAACTTTGTTGATTCTGGCAAATCTGAGAAGATGGGTTTTGCTGGAAAAATGCGTTGATCATAACTAGCTAGTCAGATCTGAGATAATTTGTCGTTTCCTGTGACATGCAAAGAATTATAGATAGAAATACAGGAAGTAGATAGAAGGTGGATTGGAAGTTATAAACTACCACTTTGCAATAATCTACTTCTAGAAACAATCCTCGGAGAAGAATACTTTTACTGCCACTGATCTTCAGAAATATCGAAGATCCGTCCAAAACCTCTGCCAAATCTTGAAAATGTGTTCTTGGGAGCTATTTGTTGTTTTATCCTTCAACCTGCAAAAGAATAATGAAGAATGGGACGCCTAGCAAGAATATGTGATGATTTGAGTTGAGATCCACCAAGTATGGATGCCAACTCGTGATTTAGGTCTAATTTGGAGTTCCAAAAGGTGATTTCCACTGATTGTGGAGTGTTTGGCCTCTTTTTGCCTCCAAATTTGCTAACTCAAGTCAACACTTTTGCTTTGACTTCTTTTAGGCGTCCATTCTTGGATTTGATCTTTTTTGTCGATTTTGCAAGCTGAAGTGCCTCTGTTTGATCTTTGATTTTGGCTGTTCAATTGATCTCTGGAAGTGGCTAGTAGTTTCGTTGTCGAGGTAGGATTGACCTGATGAAATATGTTAGGGAGAGATCAACTCAGAAAACTAACTTTGCGGCTCCAGAAAGAAGGGCGCCTTTCCTTGAGAGAGGCGCTTTTGACAATGCCTTAGTCAATTTTCATCATTGACTGTTCCTTGTTTTGACCTTTTCAGACCTTTCATGCTTCAATCTGACGTTCATGTTGAGAGATGAATCAAATGGCTCTACTCGATGAGGCGTTGGGTAGCCAACTCAGCCTTGCTCAGGATGACTGACTTCTTATTTAACGATGGCAAGTTCAGGTCCTTCAAGCTTAAGGGCGCCCCTGGCCAGCAGGGGCGCTTTTAGCTTTTTGATTGGTTTTATTCATGTTGTGAATTGACTGTCTTTGATCTCTGCCATCAGATGACTGATTTGTTAGAAGTTCTTGCTGATAGTTTCATTGACGAGATTGGTCATAGCTGAGAAGGTCATCTTGGGAAGCAGTGAAGATTCTGGCTGAATCTGGATGCCTTCAAGAAAGGGCGCCTTTCTTCAAGAGGGGCACTTTTGGCAATGCCTTAGCCAGTTTCTAGCTTTGTCTTTCCAGTTCTTCAGTTCTAGCTTTTTCTGCTTGATCTCAGCGCGTGATGGTTTGGCGTGTCCTATGAACTTGCTGTTAGATTGATCACGTAGCTAGGAGGAAGCTGGAAAGATATCATGTATGGAGCTATTGCTTATGGATTCATTTGATCCTTTCAATTGAAGGGCGCCCCTGGCCAACAGGGGCGCTTTTGGCTTGAAACTCTTCGATTTGGCATCTTCATTGCTGATAGATTCTTTATACTTTTTTGATGATTGGTCGTTGATCTCTGAATCAGATGATATTGTTGATGATCGCGTTGTCGAGACAGCACGAACATGAAGGAGATGACTGAGATGAAGATGCAAAGTGATTTGATTTGCCTTCTGAGATCCAAGGGCGCCTTTCTTCAAGAGGGGCGCCTTTTTCACCTTTAGACTGTGTTTTGCCTTGGCAGCAAAACGTGCACCTTCTAGAGTTAGCCAAATTTTGGCCTTTTTTTGTTTTGAGAAACTCCCTTGCTATAACAGCATCTTTTTGACCTTTTCCACCATGGCTTCTTCGTTGGAGCTTTTGAGGTTTAACCTTCAACACCTGGCACTGGCCAATCTACCATTAATGGTTGCGAAGCTCCTAACTTTGTTCCTAAAAAATGAGAATAGACCCACCAGAGTAAAACATGTCTTTTGATGATTCTGACTTGATCAGTGTGATTGTGAAGTCAATTAACCCTATCAGAATCATTTTCAATCATTTCCGGGAAGGTTCTATTTTTAAGGGTTTCCCTAAAAATAGGGGCATAAAACCCTAATTTCCAGATTTTTAGAATTTTAACCATAGGTTCCTTGACAGAAACCCACAAAGACTTCATGTTTGTTTTAACCTAAAACATACTTTCGACGACATTTTTACATTGTTTAGCTCAATTTAAGCAGAATGCCA
The DNA here is from genome assembly GCA_007115665.2 of Sequoiadendron giganteum. Lineage (NCBI taxonomy): Eukaryota > Viridiplantae > Streptophyta > Pinopsida > Cupressales > Cupressaceae > Sequoiadendron > Sequoiadendron giganteum. Next base: position 17,059 of record VCHN02000407.1, on the reverse strand, counting down.
AAAATTTCATTTTGGGTACAACAAATTTCTTTGCTATATCCATGTAAATAGAAGTATATAGACCTCATTTTGCACCAATCCAATCAACCCTATCTCTCCATTAACCAGTGTAAGTATCAAGGAAATAAAACGGGATCACCTTCACTCCAATCTATTAGCTTCTTTGTATAACAGCTCCCTCCTTTCATATAGCACATGGGCACTCCTTCCGCCCACCCTTCTCCTCCACCCCTCCCAGATTCTTCCTATCAAAAGGGAAATTAATAGAGCTATTAGAGATGATATATACTCGGGTCACCTGTAAAGAGCACACAGAAAATACTGAGAAGAGGGAAGAGCATGAATTGGTATTTTAAAACTTAAAACCATATGAATCAGCAATCAAAACAGTAAGAGCAAACATTAGACAAGATGAACACTGATAACACGTGGAAAACCCTTTTGGGTAAAAAATCCACGGCAAAACTATTGCTTTCATTAATCTTTAAAAAGGGCACCAACCCAAGAAACTACAATCTCCAAATTACAAAAGTGAGCACCAACTCACTAGAAGCACCAACTCATTGAGAAATTTCACAACACATCAATTCTAATTTCTTGACTTGAAATGCATCCTTCCATGCACATATTCTCTTCAAACTGAGCACTATCTCAGTCTGATATTACCTCAATTTGAGCATTACTCCAATCTGATCATTACCTCAATCTGAGCTCTACATCAATGACATTGCAACCTGAAACTAGCTTCAAAAATATGACGCCTTCTTGTACTGCAATATCCTCACAGCACTAAGGATGAAGAATGACTTCCAAATCTATTTTATTCCCTGAATAATAATATGCACCAATGTACAAATAGCTTGAACAAACTTTCATGAGTCTTCATTCAGCATTCCACACACATATTGATGAAAATCGATAAAAACATTGTGGAGTTCCAAAACAGTAAATAGTCACAAACTCATTATGCAGCTCGCACCAGAAGTAGTAGTGATTTCATTTGAAAAATAATCACGTCTTCTACAACACATCAACAAATATGGAATGCAGACATTATAACCAAAGGGTGACTTTGCACTAAAAATTCTAAGTAGTCCACTAAATCTGAAGATGCCATGATCATACAACCACAAAAAAAGACACTTCCTTTTTGCTCTGTCTACAATACCTGTGTTCAAACTCAAAAAAAATTGTCGCATATGGACGGAGTGCACAACACACAAAACTCTAATACTCTAATTCACCATGTCTTCTTGATATTCAATCAACATAAAATGAATGCAAAAAGAACAATTCAAATATAAGGATGACGAAATTTGAATACTAGCAATCAATGAGCATTTTTCGACTACCACACAAAGTCTCGTATTAACTCTTGCGTCTCCACAACTTACATCATGTGCCTTGAATAAACTAAAAACAATACAAATCACCACATCCTACAAACACAGCATTCTGCAAATAAGTGACCACGTCTTTTGCCAAGTCAAGCGCATCATAACTGAAAACCATTTTTAAAAATGGGCTTTTACTACAAGAAAAAAAATGATAGACCCACATTCATGAATTCCCATCACATTGAAACTTGAATTCAAGACCCCCTATTTTAATCTCTTACGCACCAACATTACATACTACTCATACCAATAATGAATGGTAGCAAAAGATATTTGAAAAACATCACAACATTTTTTCACGAGTTCAAAGAAATGCGATAAAGCCATAGGCTCACGCTGAAAACAAAAGATTCCACGATTATGGAAAACAAAAACCATCACTACTAAAATCGCCAAATATTATTAGCCGCCCACTACAAAGAATGTGCAAAGATATTCCAATCATAAAGACCTGCAGCCGTCGCATGAAGTCGTCGCCACAAAATAAAAATAGCAAGGTGCTACAAATCTCTTGACCCGACCACTTGACAAGTCAAAACTGACTTGGCACAAGGAAACAAATTTGCTAAGTCAAATGGTTCGCCACAAATAATCGAACATTTCAACTACATAACACTTGTATTTGCTAAGTTTATGTCATTTGCATTTCAAAGCTAAGATTCTACCTCCAGACGCACCTTTGACATCAATGACAAAAATATTCAACAATCTCCCCCTTTGTCATTGATGGCAACACCTCTTGAAACCTGTACTACTCCCCCTAACTCACTACTCCCCCTTTGCCATCAATGGCAAACTGAACTACCCACATAACTGAAACGGGGCTGATAAAATGTGACAATGAAAGCTCCCCTTAAGTGTAAACAGCAGCTCAAAGATGGAGTGAAATCACTCCCAACTTCTCCCACAAGTATTCAAACATTTCCTTTGGAAGAGGCTTGGTAAATATGTCTGCAATTTGTTCTTTAGTGGTGATTCCAACTTAGCTTGTTGATCACTAACCTGTTCTCTGTAAAAAATGATACTTGATAAGAATATGTTTAGTCCTAGAGTGCATAATTGGATTTTTTGAAATATTGATGCACTCGTGTTATCACAAAAGATAGAAATAGGGTGCTCATACTCTACCTTTATGTCCTTGAAAGTTTGTTTCATCCATAGGACTTGTGTGCAACAAGACACTGCTGCAATATACTTCGCTTCAGTTGTAGATAAAGAAATAGAAGCTTGTTTTTTGCTCAACCAAGATACAAGACAATCTCCTAGAAAGAATGCACCTCCACTTATGCTCTTTCTATCATCAACACATCCACCCCAATTTGCATTTGTGTAAGCTGTGAGTGTGAAATCATTGCCTTTTGGATACCACAATCAATAATCCATAGTACCCTTGAGATACTTGAAGATGCTCTTGACTGCATGAACATGTGTGTCCTTTGGAGTAGCTTGAAATCTAGCTACATAACCAACTGCTTGCTTAATGTCAGGTCTAGTAGCTGTTACATACAACAAACTTCCTATCATAGACCTATACAAAGTTTGGTTAGCATCTGGAGGCTCATCATTTTTACTCAACTTGCATCCTGTCACCATTGCAGTACTCACAGGATTGCGATCCTCCATTCTAAACTTTCTCAGCATCTCTTTAGTATACTTTGTTTGAGAAATGAATATGCCTCTACTTGATTGACAAATTTGCAAACCAAGAAAGAATGACAACTCACCAACCATGGACATTTTGAACTCCTGCATGTTTGTAGCAAAAACTTGACACAACTTTTCACTATTGCTTCCAAAAATAAAATAATCAACATAAACCACTACAATCAACATATGATAACCTTCTTCCTTGACATAGAGATTGTTGTCCGCTATCCCTCTTCTAAAGCCTTACTGCTGTAAATAACTGCCCAGTCTAGCATACCATGCACATGGGGCTTGTTTAAGCCCATAGAGTGTCTTCTTTAGCTTGCATACATAGTTCTGATTTTCTGAAATAATTAACCCATCTAGCTGTTCTATGTGCACTTCTTCGTCCAAGTTACCTTTTAGAAAAGCATATTTTACATCCATTTGAAAAAAATTGAAATCTTTGAAAGAAGCAAAGGCTAAAAACATTCTAATAGCTTCTAAACATGCAACAAGAGCAAAAGTTTTTTCAAACTGTATACCTTCAACCTGTACATATCCTTTGCATACAAGCCTTGCTTTATTCCTTATCACTTGACCATCTTCATTCAACTTGTTTCTAAACACCCACTTTGTGCCAATCACGTTCTTGTCTTTGGTCCTTGGGATAAGTTCCCAAATTTCACTTTTTTGTATTTAATCAAGCTCTTCTTCCATAGCAGCTACCCATTGTTTATCTTCAGCTGCTACTTCAAAACTTTTAGGCTCAATCTTGGACAACAAAGAGACATCTTCATTTTCAGTATAATTAACAATTTGTCTAGTGGTTCTTGGTCTTCCTTCTTGTATAATCTGATATTCTGGATGATTTCTTTGAACAAACTTTGAAGAAGTCTTCAATAAAGTCCTGATGAAGTCTCATTTTGATCTTTTGTAGGTGTATTTTTTGAAGTTGTTTCTGCTGTCCCATTTTGATCATTTGTAGGTGTATTTGTTGGAGTTGATTCTGCTGTCCCATTTTGATCATTACTTTCCTTTTCATCTTATGTGCAACTATCTTCATCACCTTTCCTCTTGTTTTGAAAATTTGTTTCTTCATAAACCTTCACATTTGTACTTTCAACAACTTTGTGTAATCTCTTGTTAAAACATCTATAAGCCTTACTTTTAGAAGAATATCCTAAGAATATCCCTTCATCAACCCTAGGATCAAACTTTCCTAGATTATCTTCATCCTTGCTAACATAGCATGGACTTCCAAAAATTCTGAAATATTTAACTAAAGCAAGCTTACCTTTCCATAATTCATATGAAATCTTGTTGTGTTTTGTTCTAATCAGCCCACGATTCTTAATGTAAACAGCAGTATGGACAGCCTCTCTCCAAAAAGAATCAGGCACCTTTGACTCATTTAACATGCTACGAGCCATTTCTTGGACTGATCTATTTTTTCTTTCAACCACACCATTTTGTTGTGGTCTGCTTGCTGCTGAGTATTGTCTTTTTATCCCATGTTTTTCGCAGAAATCTACAAACTCATTTGAGGTGAACTCTCCACCATTGTCTGAATGAAGACATTTGATTTTCAAACCCTTGTCATTCTCCACTAAGGCTTTGAATGCCTTAAATTTCTCAAGAGCTTTTGATTTTTCCTTCAAAAAGGCAACCCAGGTCCTTTTGGAAAAATCATCAATTAATAACATAAAATATATTTCACCTTGCATGCTCTTAGTTCTGGTTGGCCCACATAAATCACTGTGAATCAGCTCAAGAGGCTTTGAGGTAGAGTATTATTTTGACTTGAAACTCCTAGTTTTCTTTCCCAATTGGCATTCTCTACAAATAATGTCTGAAGGTTTTGTAAGCTTTGGCATATCTCTTACTGCCTCCTTTCCGTTGATCTGAACAAGATGATCAAAGTTCAAGTGTCCCATCCTTCTGTTCCATAACCATACTTCATCTTTTTGACTCAAACAACACTTTTCCCTTTTGATGCCATCAAGAATGTAAAGATTGTTAGCAACTCTACTAGCTTCAGCAATATATCTACCATCCTTACTAATTTCACAAATATCAAAATGGAAAACAAGAGTATGCCCTTGGTCACACATTTGACTCACACTTAGTAGATTTGTTTCAGACCTTCAACATACAAAACATTTTCAACATTGGTCTTACCATCATCGAAAACAAGAGTGCCTTTACCTGATATCTTTGTTGATGCATTGTCACCAAATCTTATCATTCCACCATTTGTTCTTTTAAGAGAGAGAAATTTGCTTTTGTCACCGGTCATATGTCTAAAACAGCCACTATCAATGTACCATTTATCTTTCTCATTTTGTGCATGTAAGGCTGTTTGCACAATCATAGATTCAACTTTTTCTACTTCTTTCTTCTTCCAAACCTTTGTTTTCTTCCTTCTTGCTTTGCTTAGAAAAATATGCTATATCACTTCTACAAGATTTTGCAGTATGACCAAAGTTATTGCATTTATAGCATATAATATTGTAATTCATTAAAGGAGCAAAAGAGTTTCTATTCATGAATCCTTGATTTCTATTCATAAATATGAAATCACTTCTTGCATAAACTCTACAGTTTGTTGCCTTGTGACCAAAATGATTGCATGTAAAAGTAAACAATATCCATAAAAGAAACAATTGTTAAACCTTGTCATGTGAGCTTGCCTTGAAATAGGTCTCTTGAAAGTGTTGTTTCTGATTTTTTATTGTGAATCTTTTGTGCTATCAAAGTTGCTCTTTTGCTTTTCTTCTTTTGTTGGCTTGGAACTTTGACCTTCTTCATATCCAACTATACTTTCATCAGCAGAAGACTTTTGTGAGCTAATGAGTTCATCCCATGACATAGAACTTTTCTGATTTTTCATCTCGTTATTCGGCTGTAGCATTGATTTGTCTAATTTTTTGTTTGAAACTATTTCAACTTCAAGTCTCTCTTTATTCTCTTCTTTTATCCTTAGATGATTTTTTATTTCTTCCTCAATCCTCTTAGCCTCTTCGATCTGAACCTTCAAGTCAACAATCAATTCTTCAGCTTCTTCAAGTGCTTGAGATGTCTTAGTTTTTGTTTCATTCTCTACTTGTAGTTGCAACTTCAAGTTCTAATTTTTCTTCCTTTTTATTTCACTTAGAGCACTTATAAGTTCTTCTTCAAGGTTCACCTCTCCTTCTTCTTCATCAAAATGATCATGTTCTTCATTTTCAGCGAGGTCTTCTTCTTTACCCATGAAGATAAATTCTTCTATAGAAGATTCTTCTTCACCATCATCTAATGAGTAGCTTTCATCCTTGGAATAGAGGCTCTTTTTGAATTTTTGAGACTCTCCTTTCCTCTATACTTCTTGTTGTCGAACTTGGGCTTCTTTTCATTGTAGTTGTCCTCATTCTTCTCATACGGACACTTGGCTGCAAAATGTCCTACCTTCCAATAGTTGAAGCATTTGAAAGGCAACTTGCCTTTGTATTTTCCTGAACCCTTTTTCAATTTCCTCATGCAATGTGCCTCTTTAGTATCTGAATGTTCATCTGAACTATCACTGGTTGCAAGCTCCTTATCTTTTCCCCTTTTTGAAACTTTAAAGGCTGCCTCTTTTTTGGTTGATTGATCAGAAATTGTTCTCATCTCATAAGCTATGAGAATACCATGTACTTCATCTATTGTCAACTTGTCAAGGTCCTTCATTTCCTCAATAGCAGATACCTTTGTATCAAAATGCAAAGGAAGGGATCTGAAGATCTTCTGAACAACTATGGACTCCTCAATCTTCTCTCCTAGGCCTTTGATTGTGTTGACAATTTTATCTACATGTAGAAGATATGCAGCAACATTCTCTTCTTCTTGCATCTTAAGACTCTCAAAATGTCTTCTATGTGTCTGAAGCTTTGCCTTCTTGACTTTATCATCTCCTTCATAAGCTTTTTGAAGTTTGTCCCAAATTTCATGAGCTATATCATAGTGCATGACCTTAACAAGTTCAGATTTTGTCAAACCACAAAGGATGGCATTCATCGCTTTGGCATTGTTTTCAAAAGCTCTTTTTCCATTTGCATCCGTTGGAGGAATTGTTGGAATTGTATATCCATTTACCACACCTCGCCATATATCGAATCCAAGAGATGTAATGTCCCTGATTTAGCCCTACGCTCTACAATTGGATTTAGCTTCTTTCCAGAAATTCGTAGGCTAAGCAAAATGGGAAATTAGGGTTTCCTATTTTATAAGAGGTTTCAGATGCAATTTTGAGGGCTTGCATGTGTGTTTTTCTGACGCATGTCTAGTGGAGCTTTCTGGGTTTTTGATGAGCTTGAGGATGGGGTAACATGCATGTTAAAATAATAACATGCAATTTTGACTGATACCTTGCATGCAGGAAAGGTTTTTTGGGTTTTCTTGGGTTTTCAGAGATCTCTAGTGTGGTGTGACATGCTTCCGAATCTGACATCCTTTCCAGGAACTTACTATTTATAGTAAGTCATGATGGTTGCTCGGTTTGTGTTTAAAAGATATTTGGAAGCACTTACTATTTATAGTAAGTCATGATACTGCTTAGTTGGCGTACAGATGTGGTTTTGGCAAACTTACTATTTATAGCAATGTGCTATTTTTGGTAAGTATATCTATAGCAGTATCACTCTAGCAGCAACTCAATCTTTCGCAGTTCAGTGTGGCCGATCAGTTTGGCTTTCTGTTGAGTTTGAAGTGAACTTACTACTTTTGGCAGTGGCTATTTTTAGTAAGTCTAATTTTTGTAGTATCATCATTTGCAGTTCAGCTCAGGTCATTATGCTATTTTCGTAATCCTTTAGTTTCAATATCGACATTGGTTTTGGTTATCTCCTTGGACTAAGTTTTATACTTAGTCAATTTCATGTTTTAAGTTGTACCCCCACGCCTAGGAGTGATAACTTCATGTTGTTTTAAAGAGGGGACATTAAGAGGTCAAGTTGAGCATTTAATGATTTAATAAATGCTTTATTGTTGCAAATTGAAATGGACGCCTAAAGGGAAGGTGAATAATGTTTTATTATTTCAAAATAAAGTGAATGGTTAAAGGTGGCGTCCCTTGGGAAGTTGAAGTGATTTGACTTCTTGGAATTCAGAGTGTTTCATTTGCCCATTGAAACTTATATATTGCTGCATTTTTGGAGAGCTGATTATGTGATGTTTTGGAAAGCAAAGTTATGTTGTTGGTTTGAAATCCAGAATCCGGCTAAGGGAAAGCTTAGCAATTCTATTCCACTCTTCAGGCCTGAAACTATGGTTCCCTAGATGATGGATTGAGAGTGTGCTTCATTCAGAAGTACATATTGAGCTTCATTGTTGGAGAAATTGATGTTATTTCCAGAATTTGTGTTTGCTGGTCCTTTCATGGCTGAAGGACATTTTTATTTACAGCTTTGGGTGTGAATTTATTTAGCTTGTGGGTATTGGTTCTATTGATTCCTACGCTAGAGGCGACCCCACTTGTGCATTTGCAGATTTAATTTTGGAGTTTCTGATTTTTAATGTCAAAATCGCCCCTCAAGGAGGGTCGTACTTTTCTAAGTGGCATGGGGATTCGTGCCAAATTAATGTGAAGGATTTGATGTTGGGTTTTGATTGGTTCTTGGGCACCATACTCTTAGAGATTATTCACAAAAGATTTCAGTCCAATCGGAGGTAATTTGATGAAGTTATGAGCATTTGATTGATTTTGCACTTGCTGATAATTCATTTGCAGAATTGCAGATTTCTAAATCAGACTTATTTCAGTTTGCTTTTCCAGTCTTTCTTCATCAATTTTGGTTGATAACTAATGTGGAATCATCCTATATCTTGGTGCTTGAAATCATTGTCAAACTCTTGTAATTTGCAGCTATTTCTATTTGTAAAAGCTGATAATAGTAGTACTGTTTCAGTCTATTTAATTGCTACTTATTTATGTTTAATTATCACATTGTAACCCCTGGATGGTTTACCGCCAGTGTGGAAAAAAGAACTTGCTAATTCTCTCATTGTACCCACTGGAAAGTGGTGAATTCCCACTCATGAGTGGATGTCTGTCGCAGCGGATGAATTGTTATTTGTAATTTCTCTCATGGCTGGTTATCCGCCTATTTTCTTTCAATTCAGCAATTAGCACTCCACCATATGTTAAAAACCTCGCGATCTTGAGTGCACATTCTTGGTATTGAGTTTAGACTCTCTCTTTCAATTGTAATCTTTGTAACTATTGATTCAATAGATCCTAGGGATCCTCTTACCATATGCCCGCCCCTCCTCCTTAAGTGGTTTTAGGGCGCATTCTTGGTTAGAGTTCTTTTATGCAACGTTTTGGTTTAAGCTAACCTTAATGGGTGCTTGGTTACATTGTAATTGTTATTGAAAATAAATAAAAATTGAGAGAGTATCTTTCAAGAGACATCAAATAAGTATGCATTTGTATACTCCAGAAAGCGTAGTTTGAACCATCAAATAAAGAGCTCTGGTTGTAGAAAGTCCTTGATGAGAACCCATGTGTGCTAACAAGATCTACCTCCAAGCGATTAAACTCTCAATTCAAAGGAACCCTGCTCTGATACCAATTGAAGAACACACAGAGAATACTGAGAGTGGGGGGAAAGGGTGAATCAGTATTTAAAACTTAAAACCATATGAATCAGCAATTAGAACAATAAGAGCAAACATTAGACAAGATGAACACCGATATAACGTGGAAAACCCTTTCGAGTAAAAAACCACAATAAAACTATTGCTTTCATTAATCTTTAAAAAGGGCACCAACCTAGGAGACTACAATCTCCAGATTACAAAAGTGAGCACCAACTCATTGGAAGCACCAACTCCCTTGAAGCACCAACTTCAAATAGTTGAAGCACCAACTCATTGAGAAATTTCACAACACATCAATTTTGATTTCTTGACTCGAAATACATCCTTTCATGCGCATATTCTCTTCAAACTGAGCACTATCTCAATCTGATCATTACCTCAATTTGAGCATTAATCCAATCTGATCATTACCTCAATTTGACCTCTACATCAATGAACTTGAAACCTGAAACTGCCTTCAAAAATATGACGCCTTCTTGTACTGCAATATCCTCACAACGCTAAGGATGAAGAATGACCTCCAAATCTGTTTTATTCCCTGATAATAATCTTCACCGATATACAGATAGCTTGAACGAACTTTCATGAGTCTTCATTTAGCATTCCACACACATACTGATGAAGATCGATAAAAACATTGTGGAGTTCCAAAACAGTAAATAGTCACAGACTCATTATGCAGCCCGTGCCAGAAGTAGTAGTGATTTCATTTGAAAAATAATCATGTCTTCTACAACACATCCACAAATATGGAATGCAGACGTTATAACCAAAGGGTGACTTTGCACTAAAAATTCGGAGTGGTCCACTAAATCTGAAGATGCCACGATCATGCAACCACAAAAAAACGACACTTCCTTTTGCTCTATATATAATACCCGTGTTCAAACTAAGAAAAACTTTCCGCATATGGACTGAGCGTGAGTGCACAATACACAAAACTCTAATTCACCACGTCTTCTTGATATTCAATCAACAAAAAATAATGCAAAAAGAACGATTCAAATATCAAGATGGCGAAAGTTGAATACTAGCAATCAATGGGCAGTTTTTCAACTACCACACAAAGTCTTGTATTAACTCTTGTGTCTCCACAACTTACATCCCGTGCCTTGAATAAATTAAAAGCGATACAAATCACCACACCCTACAAACACATCATTCTACAAATAAGTGATCACGTCTTTTTCTAGATCAAGCGCATCATAACTGAAAACTATTTTTTAAAATGGGCTTTTACAACGAGAAAAAAAAGATAAACTCGCATTCATGGATTCACATCACATCGAAACTTGAATTCACAACCCCCTATTTTAATCTCTTACGCACCAACATTACATACTTCTCATACCAATAATGAATTGTAATGTTCCCCTTTTGGCAGTAACCTTGTCAGTGGCTCATCAGCCTATTCCGGAATCCTGTAGGCTCGTTGAGGTGAATCAAAGGATTCCAATTTCAGGAGGTTTGTGATCTTTCCTCATTATTTACTATTTATAGTAAATACTATTTTTGGCAGTTAGCAGTTGTCAGCCTTCAGTTCATCACGTCTTTGGTAGCAGTATTCAGAACTAAGCCTTGGCCTTTTGGAAATATTATTTTAATGGATTTCTTCATTAATTGAGCAAATGGTTTTAATTCGCAGTTACCCCTTGGCCTAAGGAATTAACTTCAAGTTGTTTTAAAAGGGGGGCTTTAAGGGTGGCGCCACATGAAGAATTCAAAAGGTTTTTTATTTATTTAATTCTTCATTGTCTCAAGTGGGCGTATTTTTGTGAAGGATTATATTTCTTTTTTGGAAATTGAAAAGGTGATGGCTTTTGGCGTACCTTCTTGGAGGATTTGAACAGTCTCCTCTCTTCCTTTAAAATTGAGGCTTGGCTCCAACATTTGGTATCCATTATTTTGCTAAACTTATGCTGTCGAAATGATTTATCATTTTATGCTTCGAGGAATGCTGACCTCCTAGTTCCTTCTTCAATTTCGTGTTTGCAAGATAACACCTAATTGAATTATTGTTGCTTCTCATCAGACTAGCAGATTGAGTTTCAAGGTGAAATTTTGATGTATTTTCCAGTTTTACAGTTGTTGTTTGCATACAGCTGAATGTTGTTTTTGTTCATGGCTGAATGTACGAATTTTATATTGTTCTGGGCATTTGATATTATTAATCCTAAGGTCTAGGCGACCAACTCCTTCAAGTGGCAGATTTTAATTTGAAGTGGTTATTTTTATAATAAGAAATCGCCCCTCTCAAGGGTCGTACCTTTCAACATGCATTGGGAAGTGTGCCATTAAATATTGCAGGTGTTTCGGAGCTGTTTTTGTGTCTCAACAGGGGCGCCTATCTCCCAATTAACCTTTGCCTTCGATTTCACGCCATTCGGAGGTATTTTGATCAAGTTGTGAGCATTTTACATATTTTTGTAGTTGCTGATTACCATTTCCAGAATTGCAGTTTCTGAGATTTAAGCAATTCATTTGCTGTTTCCATATTCTATCTTCTTTCTTATCATTCTCTAACTCGGAAACATTGTATAAAGTGGTGCTTAGAAATATGGTGATGAACAATGTAATTTGCAGCTTTTTACCTTGTATAAACTGTTAACAGTAGTACTGTTTCAGTTTTAGCTTTGCTGCATTAATTAATTAACTTCACATTAAGCACCCCTGGATGGTATACCGCCAGTGTGGATAATTTTGTTTTGTAATATCTTTCATGCCCACTTTCAAGTGGTGAATCCCCACTCTTCAGTGGATGCCTGCCGCAGCAGAAGAAGTAATCATTTGTAATCTTTTCCCCCCACTGTTTGGTGGTAGCGTGGAAAGCTCTTTGGCTGGTTATCCGCCTTGTTTCATTTGAATTCAGCAGTAGTACTCCACCATATGTTAGCACCTCGCCTATCAAAGGATCTTGAGTGCACATTCTTGGTGTCGAGTTTAATATTTCTCTTTCAGTGTAATCTCGTACTCATTCATTCAGTAGATCCTAGAGATCCTCTGACCATATGCCCGCCCCTCCTCCTTAAGTGGTTTTAGGGCGCATTCTTGGTTAGAGTTCTTTCATGTACGTTTTGGTTATGCTAACCTTAACGGGTGATTGATTCTATTGTAAATGTTTGGTTTAAAAATCAAAAAAATTGAGAGAGAATATTTCAGTGGTATTAGAGCAGAAGTTCCTGCCATCTTGTGTCTACTAGTCTTTCAGTTGACAGATGAGTGACAGAGCAACCAGATACTTCATCAGAAATCAGGCCAGATCTCAGTTACAGTTTCCGTCAGTGCCAAAAGCAGATACTTTGTCAGAAGCTTTGAGGGAAACAGGTAAAGTAGTTGAGAGAATGTCGGACGAGTCCCAACTTTCGATGGAAGAAAAAGATGCACGAGCAGAAAAGAAGTTTGATAACATGTTAGAGATGATGGCACATTTGTTGGATAAATTGGATCAGCAAACTACTCAAAATAATATTCAACCCCAACCAAATCAAGCTGGTGAAAACAACAGTAATAGTGGTGTTAATGGAACTTATCTTCCCAGTGGTCATAATGCTTCAGCAGTTAATAGAAGGGATAGAACTGTTGGACAGCATGTTACAAACACAAGAGGATCTTCATCTAGACCTCTCCTCCCTACATTCACTCTGAGAGATGAACAACAACCTGAAATTGGAGTACCTTTTCGGATGATGCTAGGCAAGCCTATATGGAGTACATCTCTTTACCCCCTGATATGAGAGATGCATGGACCTTTGATCAGTTCATGAATCAAAGAAGTAGAAGGCATGGTGGAAGGAATGAACAACGTCCTCCCATGAACCATAGGAATGATTTTCAACAAGCATTGGGTAAGATTACTTTGGACCACTTTGATGGAAGTAATAAGTGTACAGCTAGAGCATGGGTGCAGAAATTGGATAACTATCTCTCACTTAGACCAATGCCGGAGGAGGATGCAATTAAGTTTGCCACATTAGACTTGGATGGAGTGGCTCACGAATGGTGGACTCACAGTTTGGTTACTCTTGGCCATAACCTCATTCATACCTATGAAGAATTTACCAATAAATTAATTGAAAGATTTGATACCAAAGATCCCGAGTTGAGTTTCCGAGAATTGGCACAATTGAAACAACACGGATCTTTAGATACTTATGTTGCTGATTTTCAAAGGCTGTCAGTAATGGTGCCTAACATTACTGAAAGAAGACTTGTGGTTTTATTTGCGGAAGGTTTGATGGAGCCTTTGATGGAGCCTTTGAAAGGATGGGTCAAAGCCTTTGATCCACCATCATTGGATGAAGCAATCAAGAAAGCAAGGAGCATGGAGTTGGCTGCTCCAAGGCCAAAATTTCAGTCTAAACCATTCAAAAGGGATAAGAAGAAGTTCACTCCTAATCAGCCCAACAAGTATCCACAAAGAATATCTGATGAACTCCGTGATCAGCTCAGAAAGGAAGGAGTTTGTTATACTTGTCGTGAACCTTGGACAAGAGGTCACCGTTGTTATGGGAAAGGTAAAGTATCAACAAATGGAGGGCTATTCTGATTATGGATCAAAATCTGATCCGCATGATCAGCAGTATGAAACAACTAGTGATGAAGGAGAAGAAGCTCCAGAAGAGGAACCAGAAGTTGGAGATGGTAGTGCTTTTGCCCAACTATCTAGTTTCCAAAAGAACGAATCCTTTTCGAGTACGTGGAGTGGTTAGTTCTCAAAGGATTGTTGCTCTAATTGATACAGGAGCAACTCATAATTTCATTGATGAAGGCCTAGTTACCAAAAGAGGATTGAAGACTGAAGATTTTGAAGGATTCAAGGTAATGGTAGCAGATGGCTTTACCATATCTTGCACCAAGAAAATTCCTAATCTTTCTATGCAATTGGGGAATTATGAGGTGAAGGATGACTTCTATGTGGTAGGCATTGGTGATACCGATGCTGTTTTGGGAATACAATGGCTGTGATCTCTTGGAGAGATCACTTTGAATTTGCAAACCATGGAATTGAAATTCCAAGCTGATGGGAAGAAGGTGGTTTTGAGAGGCATGTCCAATGGAGGTCCACGGATTGTGTCCTTGAAACGAATGGAGAGGCTGATCCGTCATGATCAAGTTGAGTGGGCAGCAGAGTGTATGATCTTACCAGCTGATCTGGTTGTAGAAAAAAGACAATATCCGTCTGATATACAAGCTCTTCTTTCTAAAAAGAGCAAGGTTTTTGGTGACTTACCTTCAGGAAGACCACCTGAAAGAGGGTGTTAGCATGTGATTGAATTAGAAGAAGGTGCCAAACCAGTCATCACTACTCCTTATCGCTACCGAAAGAAGCAGAAGGATGAGATAGAAAAGACTATCAAAGAAATTCTTGAGGTAGGGTTCATCAGACCAAGCAAAAGCCCATTTGCTTTAGCAGTGGTATTGGTAAAAAAGAAAGATGGTACAATGCGGATGTGTGTTGATTATCGTGCATTGAATCAGAAAACCATCAAGAATAGATATCCTATTCCTAGGATAGATGAGCTTATTGATGAGCTCCATGGGGTTATGTTCTTTTCAAAGATTGATCTTCGATCTGGTTACCATCAAATCAAAATGAGAGAAGGAGATATTGAGAAAACGACTTTCAAATGTCACTATGGGCACTTTGAGTTCCTTGTCATGCCATTCGGTTTGGCTAACGCTCCAACAACATTTCAATCCTGTATGAATAAGACTTTCAGGCAACAGTTGAGGAAGTTTGTGCTTATCTTCTTTGACGACATTGTTATTTTCAATGAGTCTTGGGAGGAGCACCTTCAGCACTTGGAGGAAGTGCTTAGCATTCTGGAGGCTGAATGCATGTTTGCTGAAGAATCTAAATGTGAGTTTGGGATGACTGAGCTTCTCTATCTCGGCCACATTATCAGTTCTAAGGGGGTCAAAATTGATCCTGAAAAGATTAGAGCCATTGTTGATTGGCCACCTCCGAAAAATGTGACTCACTTGAAGGGATTTTTGGGCTTGTGTGGTTTTATAGAAGATTTGTCAAATGGTATTCTCATATGGCAGCACCTCTTACAGATCTCACCAAAAAGGGAGCCTTCCTATGGACAGACAAAGCACAAGGAGTGTTTGATAAGTTCAAACAAATTATGAGTTCATGTCTAGTATTGGCTTTGCCTGATTTTAAAAAGCCTTTTGAATTACAATGTGATGCTTCAAGAGGAGGAGTTGGAGCTGTTCTTATGCAAGACAAACACCCTATTGTCTTCGAGAGCAGAAAATTGAGAGGAGCAGAAAAATTACACTCAATTTATGACAAAGAGATGCTTGCCATTATGCATGCTTTGTCCAAATTCCGCCAATACTTGGTGGGAAGTAAATTTGTGGTTAAGACTGATCATAATAGTCTTAAACATTTCATGAGGCAAAAATATTTGAATGAAAGGCAACAAAAATGGGTAAGCAAACTGCAAGCTTATGACTTCGATATCGAGTATGTTAAGGGTAAGAACAATGTAGTTGCAGATGCCTTGTCCAGAAGGCCTCATTTGTAGTCACTTTGTGAGCTTTCAGCAGATTGGAAAGAGTTGATTGCTGCTGATTATGCAAAAAATCAGTTTACTACCAGCATTATAGAAGGCCAATTGGTTGACGAAAGGTATAACTTGGTTGATGGTTTGATTATGTATAAGGGTAGGATCTTTTTGGTACTCGAATCCAAGCTTAAGAAGAAGATTTTCCAGTCATTTCATGATGTTCCTCTTGCTGGTCATCAAGGTATGTTCAAGACTTACAAGCAGATAAGAGAAAGGTTTGTTTGGAAGGGAATGAAGGAAAAAGTCATGAACTACATAAGGGAATGTTCTACCTATCAAAGGAACAAAAATGAACATTCTTTTCCAGCTGGTTTATTGCAGCCCTTGCCAATTCCAAATCAGAAGTGGGAAAGTATTGCTATGGACTTCATCACCGGGTTACCCAAGGTGCAAGGCCGTGATTGTATTTATGTTGTCGTGGATAGATTAACTAAATATGCTCATTTTTATGCTATCACTACTACATTTACAACAGCTCAAGTAGCTGAGTTGTTCTTTAGAGAAGTTTTCCGTTTGCATGGTTTGCTTAAGACCATTGTCAGTGATAGGGACAGCAAGTTCCTAAGTGTGTTTTGGCAAGAGATTTTCAGATTGAGTGGTACAGTGCTCACTCCAAGCACTAGTTATCACCTGCAAACGGATGGGCAATCCGAGATTGTCAATAAATGGTTAGAAGGCTACCTTAGAAATTATGTTCAGGGCAGCAAAAGGCTTGGGTTAAGTGGCTCCATTTGGGAGAGTTTTGTTACAACTCTTCTTATCACATGTCAACTAAGATGTCTCCTTTTATGGCTTTCTATGGGTATGATGCTCCTAACTTTATAGACTTGGTGTTTGGTG
>VCHN02001214.1:0-24251 GCA_007115665.2 Sequoiadendron giganteum | reverse complement strand
AAATCATACCCTCTCTATTTCCAATTAACAACAATTTCATCCACATACAAGGAAATACTAAGAAGATGACCATTTTCAATGTTAAAATTAATACAGTGGTCAAACTTTGATCTCAAAAATCCCAACGATAACACATAGGTATCAAACTTCTGGTACCACATTCTAGGTGAATGCTTCAAACCATATAGAGATTTATTTAATTTTCAAACTAGGTTTTGCTTACCTTTTTCAATGAAGTGATCTAGCCAGGACATGTAAATATCTTCCTTCAAATCACCATGAAGAAATTTTGTCTTCATGTCCATCTATTTGATTTCTAAGTAATATGTAGCTACAAGTGACAATGGAAATCTGATAGATGTCAGCTTAGCTATAGGAGGAAATATTTCTCCATAATCAATCCCCTCCACCTAGGAATATCCTTTCATGACCAACCTTGCTTTATGCTTCTCAACACTACCATCAAGACCTATATTTTTCTTGAACACCCATTTACATCCAACAGGCTTTCATCCTTTAGGCAAAGGTACTAGATCCCACATTTCATTCTTCTTCAAAGATGTCATTTCCTCATTCATGGCTTCTAAACAGGAATCTGAATCAAACATTCCCATAGCCTCTCTAATAGTCCTAGGCTCGACAGTATTAGCAATCAAAGAATAGGGACAACTAGAATCTAACATAGAATATCTAAACCTTTCAAATTGTCACTTAGCATGCATAGACCTCCTCACAAACTGAGGTTTTTCTTCATCTTGTTCAAAAATATTAGAACTACTTGAGCTCTCCTCATTAATAATTCCACTAGGAGTACATAGTTCATCTTTATTGGTTGTAAGAGGAACTTCAACTGTCTCCTTTATTTCTTCTTTCATCTCTGGTTGTAGATCAACTATGGAAGGTTTCATCTCATGGAAGATCACACTTTTGCTATACAACACCTTCTTTTTAACTCGGTTCCAAAGCTTGTACCCTTTCACACCAATTCCATAGCCAATGAAGATACACTTCACTACCTTGTTCTCCAATTTAGATCTTTTTTCACTAGGAAAATATGCATACGCCTCATAGCCAACGACTCTAACGTTTCTCAATTAGGGCTTCTTACCAGACCATCCTTCCATAGGTGTCTTTTCCACAAGCACCGAAGTGGGAGATTTTTTAATCAATAACATGTTCTAGCTACATCCTTAGCCTAGGACTTCTATTCTATACCAACACTAATTAGAATACATCTCGCCCTTTCCATCAACATTCTATTCATCCTTTATGTAACTCCATTTTTTGTGGAGTGTAAGGATTTGGTTTATTCATTTTGATTCCATGGTCCTTGCAAAACTTATCGACATCTATTGAATAAAAATCACCACCATTATCCATCCTCAAACACTTAATCTTTCTACCAGTTTGATTTTCAACCAAGGTTTTAAATTCCTTAAACCGATTGAAAACTTTAGTTTTACTTTTGAGAAAATCAACAAATGTTCTTCTAGAATAATCATCTATGAATGAAACAAAATACATAGATTTTGGTAACGAAGGAACATTAACTAGACCAAACACATCAGCATGAATATAATCCAGAATACCAAAAGATTTATGAGGACTAGAATAAAATGAAACACGACATGTTGCTTTTCATATATTCAATGTTCAGAAAAATCAAACTCAAGATTGCAATCATCAATCCCTTCAACTAGACTTTTATTTTTCAAGGATTTTAAGCCTTTTTCACCAATTTGATTGAGCGTTTGATGCCACAACATTTCTTTCTCTATTGGGAGCTTCATTCCTCAAGAAAAACACCTCCTTTCCCTAGATGATCAGATTTACTTGACTTTTCAGAAGCACTATTACACTATACTACACATGCATCAAACTTATACAAAGTGCCAATTCATGCACCCTTATCCAAGACCATATAGCCTCTAGTAATTATATAAACACCATTTGAGAAATATAATTACACACAAACATCATTAAGTTTACTTGTAGAAAGTAAATTTTGACCTAGACCCAGTGATAGGGAGGTTAAATGAATCACTCACTGATTCATGCTCTAAGTATTTCTTGGAAGACCTCTAGGGTTTCCTTCTCCACCACTTGCAACCTATAGGATCTCTTCTTGCTTAGGATCCCCTGGTTCTCCTTGCCAACCCAACTATCAACAAATTTCCTTCTTCCAAGTCAAAACTTGGTGTAATCTTGTAGCACTAGCGTTTAGCCCTTAAACTACCTTAAAGGCTACTAACCTCCAAATTCTAAAAATGGTTTTACAGAGGTGTGGAGGTGCTTCCAAAAGCTTCAATCCATCCTACTAAGGGTATTAGGGATCCACCTAGCTCCATCTGCAAGTTGTTTTCACCCAAATCCTTCATTAGGCCTAGAAGGCTACTAGCCCTATTAGGTCTCCTCTGAGAAATTAGGGTTTTTCCCAAAGTCCTTCCAAAGAAACCCCCAATATTTTCTTGGTATTCCTGGTTCATATTCCCACCTCTAAAGGATTTTTGTGGTCTTGGGCCACAATTGGCCATACAATGCCCTAACCTGAAAAATGAGCAAAACTAAGGCTTTTTAAGCCCTTTCTTGGCTTCTCTACAACTTGCTAAGTTCTTCCCTCACAAATGGATTGGTAGAGACTCTTCCTTTTTACCATACCTTGGTAAGACTCATATCTTCCTTCTCCAAAATGAAATTTATCTCTAGGTTAACACCTCTGCAAATTAAGTGCTCTCCACTATGGTCTTTCCTAACCGGGCTCTTCTCTAGCTCGCCTAGGATAAGACTCCAACAAAAGCTCTTGTGCTTTCAAAGGCCCCAGATCCTACTATATGTACATCCATGGAGTCTATTCACTAATCCCAAAAGGTCGTACAATTTGTACAGTGGGAAAGTGAACTAACACTCCATTCTTTACAAACTGTCTAGTTTAGACCAGCAATAGTGTAGAACACAAAACTATTTACAAGAATTTCTTGAAATTAAACAAACAAACTATATAATGCCACACAAAATTCAAAGAACAACTACACTACATCATATACAAGTTACAGTGCCAAAACTACTCCATTAAAGCATCACTGTAATACAAAAACCAGAAATTTCACACAGAATTCACATATGCTTTCCTTGAATTCAAAAACTTAAACAATATGAAAGGCTTCCAACCTCACTCCAATTCCAAGGAATCCCATAAATAGGTTCACCAAATAGTTATCCTCTCCCTTAGGCTCTTCTTGGTCAGTTGTAGCTCCAACTATCAACATTGTTGAGCAACATTTCAAATGTTGCACATTTGCAAGACAACCTCTTAGCCCTCTTTGCACCTTACAATAATCCTAAGCCTCCTATTGATCTAAAATCCTATTACACCTACTCTATGGTCAACATGACCTTCATCTAAACACAACAAAAATTCCAAAATAGATTGCTTAGTTATCCTCAACAAAGTTTTCCTAGATAACCTATGGGTGCTCCTGCACCATTCTCCCCCCTCTGTACAAACACTAAGGAATGTGGAGAGAGATCAGAGATAGATCAATTCCATACTTCTTGAAATGATCTTCTTCCACCCATGTAGCCTCAGACTCTGGTTTTTCTTTCCACTGTATGAGGTGTTCCATGTACACCTTGTGCCAAGTAGACTTCTTCACTCTAGATTCCAAGATCCTATTTGCTTGCAGCTTGTCCTTAGGAGGTAATACTACAGTACTCACATCCTCCAAGACATCCATACTATCCAGATTCATATCAGTCACCGGTCCTTTATACTTGATCAAGTTAGCTACATTAAACACTAGTGAAATACTTAATTCTGCAGGAAGCTCCACCCTGTAAGCATTCTTTCCATACTTAGCTAATGCTTTACGTGGTCCCACTCTCTTCATCTACAACTTTGTTGGTACTCCTTTCTGCAATCTGGATTTTTTGAGATGGACCATGACATATTCACTTACTGTAAATTGGATATCTTTCCTAGACATATCCACCTTATTTTTCAACTTATGAGTAGCCTCTGTGATTGTTTTCTTCACTTGCTCCTGAATCTCCTTCATGGTCTGAGATAAATCCTATGCATGGCCACTCCTATGCTCCATAGATCCTAGATCTCTGAGCTCACACACACGTCTTGGGTGCATACCATATACTATCTCAAAAGGACTCCTACCTATGGTCTTGTTCACACTGTCATTGTATGCATATTCAGCTTGTGATATGACCAAGTCCTGTGTCTGACCATACTCCCTAGTTATGCATCTTAGAAGGTTACCTAACACTCTATTTATCACCTTAATTTTTCCATCTATTTGAGGATGGTAAGCTAAACCAAAAGATAAGTTAGTACCCAGTCTGCTCCATAGATTTTTCCAAAAATGACTCATAAACTTCACATCTCTGTCTGATACAATGCTCAATGGTAATCCATGGATCCTCACTATCTCTTTGAAGAAGAGATGAGCAATATAACTAGCATCATGGGTGGTATTGCAAGGAACAAAATGACTCATTTTACTAAACCTATCTACCGCCACATACACACTATCAAACCATTTCTTAGTTTTAGGGAGTCCTACAATAAAATCCATACTAATATAGTCCCATGGTTTGTTGGGAATAGGTAGAGGTTGATATAGACCTGCATTTCTAGCTCCCCCCTTGGCTTTCATACAAACCACACACTGCTCCACATATCTTCTGACATCCCTTGGCAACTTGGGCCAATAATAGAACCTCTATACCAATTCCATTGTCTTGTTGATACCGAAATGGCCACTGAGACTACCATTGTGCTTCTCCTGAATGAGATTCTCCCTCATTGAACCTTTGGGAACACACAACTGATTCCCCTTGAAAAAAATTCCACTTTGTAGTGTATACTCTGAGAATTGATTGTGAAAATGATTATCAAAATCAGAACATACCTTATATGCTTCAGTGAAGTCTTCATCTTCTCCATAGAGATCCTTGAAACTATCTATCCCAATGCTTTGGAATTGAATCTCTTGCACTGTCAGCAATATCTTACTTAGTACATCTACCACCTTGTTCAACTGTCCTTTCTTGTGTTTGATAGTAAAGGTGAAGGCTTGGAGTTACTCCATCCATTTCAAGTGCCTATTACTTAACTTTTCTTGTGTGTTGATGTAGCTAAGTGCCTAGTTATCCATGAACACTACAAAATCCTTAGGTAGGAGATAATGTCTCCACTTTCTAAGAGATTTCACTAGAGCATATAGCTCTAATTCATAAGTACAATAATTGTTTTTAGCCTCATTGAGCTTTTCACTAAATAAAGCTATAGGCCTACCTTCTTGGCATAGTACTCCTCCTACTACAATTCCACTAGCATCACATTCCATTGTGAATAGCTTATCAAAGCTAGGTAACAAGAGGATGGGTTGAGTTGCCACTTCTTGCTTCAACTTCTCAAAACCCTTCTCTGCTTCAAGAGTCCATTTAAATTTAGTCTTTAGACCACCCTTGATAGTATCAAGCACTGGTGCACAAATTCCACTGAAGTTTCTTATAAACTTTCTATAAAACTGAGCTAACCCATGAAAAATCCTTACCTCTATCCCGATGGTTGGTGTAGGCCAATTTAGAATAGCTTCCACCTTGCTTGGGTCCATCTTCAATGACCCTTGGGATACTACAAACCCCAAATACATAAGCTCTTGCTTGAAGAACTCACACTTTTCTATATTGATGGATAACCTCTTCTCCTGCAACCTTTTAAGTACCATCTCCACATGCTTCAAATGTTCCTTTGTTGTCTTTCTAAAGATGAGTATATCATCTAGATACACTACCACAAATATCCCTGTGAAATCCTAAAGCAATTCATTCATGAGCCTCATGAATGTGCTAGGGGCATTTGAGAGGCCAAATGGCATAACTCTCCACTCATACAACCCATCAATTATCTTAAGAGTTTTCTTTCATTCATCCCCATCTTTGATTCTAATCTGGTGGTACCCACTTTTGAGATCCAACTTAGTGAAGTACTTTTCCCCTCCAAGACAGCCCATCAAATCCTCTATCCTAGGAATAGGAAACCTATATCTGATTGTAATCCTATTGATATCCCTAGAGTCAATGCAAAGTCTCCACTTACCACCTTTCTCGATTGCTAAGACCAGTGGTACTATACATGGATTTATGCTCTTCCTTATTAGTCCTTGGTCTAATAACTCCTGCACTTGCCTAGCCACTTCTAGGTTCTGATCTGGTATGAGTTTATAGGTTGCTTTGTTCGGAAATGAAGCCCCTAGTATGAATTCAATCTGATGACTAATAGCTCTCTTTGGAGGTAATGTTGTTGGTGTCCCATCACTCACTATGTTCTTGAACTTCTCAAGTAACTTCTGGACTTATTCTGGCATAGGTGTCTACATAAATCTTCTTCCTTGGATTGCACCATAATAGCATATCCTTCACCTCCTTACTGAAGAGTGTTGATAAACTCCTTACCACTACTTAACAAAGCACTAGGGGTCTTTGATTGTACTTCTTCTTCATCCAACAGTGGTTGTAACTTAAATGTTTTACCATCCTTCTTGAATGAGATGGTGTTCTCCTTTCCATCATAGATGGATCCTCTATCATATTTCCATGGCCTGCCTAATAGAAGATGGCATGCATCCATAGGCAACACATCACAAACCAATTTGTATTTGTATCCTCCAATGGAGAATTCCACTGATGTCTACTCATTCACAAGGACACTCTGTCCTTTATTCAGCCATGTCACCTTGTAAGGATTAGTATTGGGCATCTTCTCCAATTTTAGCTTCTTTACTAATTCCTCTAAGATGATGTTATCAGTGGACCCTAAATCCACTATAACTTTGCACACCTTTCCAAGTATTTTGCATCTCACTCTAAATAAGTCTCTCCTTTTCTTTGGCTCCTCTTTGACCGGTTGCTTGATTAGAACCCTTCTAAACATCAAGTTCTCCCCCATTTCTGAATCAATATGGCTAACCTCTGGTGATTTGACACTCATAGTGTCTTCTTGAGCATATGCTATTCTCTTCTCTGTGTTTGAAGAAGATGCTTTCTCTGGGAACCTATAAGCAAGATGTCCCACTTGGCCACAGTTATAACACTTCATGCTAGCAAAGTAAGAGTTACTTTTGCCTGCACCTCTTCCTCTATTAGAACCTCCTTGAGATCCTCTACCTCTTCCATAACCTCCTCTAGAAGTTTTTTCACTTCCATGCTCTGTGAGTTTAGACTCTCCTTGACTTACTTGTTTAGTCCCTCTACCTTGGTATCCACCTCTATGTCCTCTTTGATCTTTGCCTTTTCCTCTGCTCTTGGAAGTTTTATCTTGTTTCCTTTTACTTTTCTCTTCAATATTTATAGCTAATTGATAACATTAGTGCACCGTTTTGGGACTTAGAAGAGTCATCTCTTCTTGTATGTTCCACTTCAATCCATTAAGGTATCTAGCCACCTTAAGGCTTTCATCCTCAAATACATTAGACCTCATGCAAAGTTTTTGAAACTCCTTTGTATAGGAGTTTACATCTTGGTCTCTTTGTCTCAAGCTCTGTCTTTTCTTATGCAATTGAATTTCATAGTCATCTAGAATGTATGCCTCTCACTTTGACAACCATTCCCTTCCAAGTGGAAATAGGTTTATTACCTCCCTTTTCTCTCTATGTTTGGATGAACTTCCACAATGTCAAAGAAGAACCTCTTAATCTTGATCTTTCCACTTTTTCCTTTTGTGCTTCAGTGACTCCATCACACTCAAAATGGTTTTCCATTCCCTCTATCCAGTCCATGACTAGATCTGCTTCCAATTTTCCACTAAACAGTGATATGCCTTTAATGCCTTAAAAGAAAGGCTCTACTTGCAAAACAGGGTCAGGTTTAGGGGTCTTGTCTTCCTCTGCAACCTCTTCACCCTTGGGTACTCTTCCTTCCAATTTATCACTGACCTCATCAGTCTTGGTTTGTACATTACTCATTGCTTGCTCAAGTTGGGCTATTCTTTCCCTCAATAGCCTATTGTCTTGCTCCTGATCTTCGACCTTCTTGGCCAATTCTATATTTTTCACCATGATTGTAGAACCACTAGACTCAATCTCTGACATACAATAATCAATCCCAAATCTTTTTTTTGCTCTAATACCAATCTGATACGGAGGTTGGATGAATCACTCACTGATTCATGCTCTAATTCTTTCTTGGAAGACCTCTAGGGTGTCCTCCGCCACTTCCAACCTATAGGATGTCTTCTTGCTTAGGATCCTCTGGTTCTCCTTTCCAAGCCAACTATCAACAAATTTCCTTCTTCCAAGTCAAAACTTGGTGCAATCTTGTAGCACTAGCCTTTAGCCCTTAAACTACGTTAAAGGCTACTAACCTCCAAATTCTAAAAATGGTTTTACAAAGGTGTGGAGGTGATTCTAAAAGCTTCAATCCATCCTAATAAGCGTATTAGGGATCCACCTAGCTCCATCTGTAGGGCGCTTTCACCAAAATCCTTCATTAGGCCTAGAAGGCTAGTAGCCCTATTATGTATCCTTCTCCGAGAAATCAGGGTTTTTTCCAAAGTCCTTCCAAATAAACCCCCAATCTGTTCTTGGGATTCCTGGTTCATATGTCCACCTCTCAAGTATTTTTGGGGTCTTGGGCCACAACTAGCCGTATAATTCCCTAACTTGAAAATGAGCAAAATTAAGGCTTTTTAAGCCCTTTCCTGGCTTCTCTGCAAATTGCTAAGTTCTTCCCTCACAAATGGATTGGTAGAGGCTCTTCCTTTTTACCATACCTTGGTAAGAATCATATCTTCCTTCTCCAAAAGGAAATTTATCTCTAGGTTAACACCTCTACAAATTAAGTGCTCTACACTATGGTCTTTCCTAACCGGGCTCTTCTCTAGCTCACCTAGGATAAGACTCTAACAAAATCTCTTGTGCTTTCAAAGGCCCCAAATCCTACTATATGTACATCCATGGAGTCTACTCACTAATCCCTAAGGGTCGTACAATGTGTATGGTGGGAAAGTGAACTAACACTCCATTCTTTACAAACTATCTGGTTCAGACCAGCAACAACGTAGAACACAAAACTATTTACAAGAATTTCTTGAAATTAAACAAACTAACTATCTAATGCCACACAAAATTCAAAGAACAACTACCCTACATCATGCATGAGTTATAGTGCCAAAACTACTCCATTAAAGCATCACTGTAATACAAAAACCAGAAATTTCACACATAATTCACATATGCTTTCCTTGAATTCAAAAACTTAAACAATATGAAAGGCTTCCAACCTCACTCCAATGCCGAGGCATCCCATTAATAGGGTCACCAAATAGTTATCCTCTTCCTTGGGCCCTTCTTGGTCAGTTGTAGCTCCAACTATCAACATTGTTGAGCAACATTTCAAATGTTGCACAGTTGCAAGACAACCTCTTAGCCCTCTTTGCACCTTACAATAATCCTAAGCCTCCTATTGATCTAAAATCCTATTACACCTACTCAAAGGTCAACATGACCTTCATCTAAACACAACAAAAATGCCAAAATAGATTGCTTAGTTATCCTAGACAAAGTTTTCCTAGACAACCCATGGGTGCTCCTGCACTACTTGGTATATGCATCACGTCATTGATTCCCTTCACTCTTCAATCAGGAAATTAAATTCTAACTCTTCCACGACCAAAAATCTCTACGTGAGAATCATCACCCAAATACACCCTTCCACCAGCATACTTTTCGTACTTTGAGAACCAACCTCTGTGAGAGGTCATGTGAAAGGACACACCTGATTCAATTAGCCAAATATATTTGGATGCCTGAATTTCCAAGGCTGCTATGAAGGTATTTGCTTCCCTCGAAGAAGAATTTTTTTTCTTTTTCTTCTTCTTCTCCTCTTTACAATCTTTCTAGATGTGTCCAGTCTGCCCACAATTCTAACATTTCACGTTGGAATTTTTACCAGGATAATTTGATCTCCCCTCTGACTTGGATTTAGACTTGTATTTTTTCTTGCCTTTCTCCTTTGATCTACCTCAAACAACAAGAGCTTCCTTGGCCATTTCAAAAGATTTCCTCTACATTTCTTCTAACAACAGTGAAACAACCACATCTTCCATCTTGAAAGTGGTTGTTGTACTCTCTATAGCCATAAACAAGTGATCCCATGTGTTAGGAAAAGAACATAATAGGAGCATGCAATGATCCTCATCATCTATTTTCACACCAACATACCCCAACTGAGCAATTATCATGTTAAATGCATTCAAATGATCTGCAACAGATGCTCCTTCCTCCATCTTCAAAGAATACAATTTTTTCCTCAGAAATCCCTTATTTACTAGACATTTCCCCTGATAAATGTCACCAAGATTCTTCCATAAAAAATTTGTTCTCTTCTCTTCATGGACGTTCAAGAGAACTGAATCAGCCAAGCACAGTTTGATCAAAACCTTGGCTTTCTAGTCCATTACATCCCAATAATCTTGTGAGGTTTTTTATGGTTTTTTAGAGGACACTACATCCCATAACTCTTGATCCATGAGAAAATCTTCCATTTTGAGTTTCTACAACTCAAAATTTTCACCGTTGAACTTCTCAATCTCTATTCCTCCATATGTGCTCTATTGGGAATTAGTGTTCACGTAGGTGTTAGTAATTATGTAAATATAGAAAATTAATTACAAATATAACTTTGGATGGGTAGTCATATATATTGTTGAAATAGCAATATATCACGAATAGTTAGCGGTTAGTGTGTTATACTCGTGAATGGTATTCCAGGATATTTATTATAACACCTCCATATTAAATAGGAGGTTGTTTGGCTATGTAAGTGGCTATATATTAGCCATGTATTGAGTTTGGAAAAAACAACACGTACTATTTTTTTTAAAATTATTTTATCTTTTCTATCTTTGCTCATATCTCTTATATGATATGAGAGCAGGTCATGTAGATCGCAATTGAGCTTTCCTTTGACAATGCATTGTTTCTTGGAATCAAATTTGTAGTTAGTAATATAATAGAAGAAGATTCTTTGTTGTGATCTTCAATGGATCCCCTTTGTTAAATCGATGAGCAGTGTTGCAAAATTAATTGTTGTGGCACAAACTTGGAGGCCCTTTGTACAATAGCAACAAATTTGGTGAAGGTCATCATTGATTCTATGCAATAGGAAAGGTGATGATAGATGATGTTGGTGTTGTAGAATATATTGTAGACCGAGATTAACAAAGGTGTGGAGTATCAATTTCATTGATAGTGATTCGAAGTATATTGACCTTTTATGGTGCGACTCACAACATGGATTGGATTTTCACCAAATTTTATATGCTTGAGCACCATGCAATTTTAGAAGATTTAGACAAGTGGCATATTTTTTACTTGATGATCATTGTTTTTTTTATTTTCAAGATGCATCCCTCCTCGAATTCAATAAAGGCTAAGTAGTTTGATAAGCTTGTTTCTGTCTACACCAATGGAATTTATGATTTGTTTAGTTTTGGCCACACATGATCTGGAATAGGCCAAGAAAGTGTTTCCAAACGTGTATCAGTTGGTAGGATGTTGTAGTGATGTAGTCACACATAAATATAAATGGAATACTATGATGTTTGAGGCTAAACGCTATGAATTCATTTGGCATTAGAATGAATTTTTGGGATATGTCTGGTTATTAAAGGCATTATATATAAGTTTTTTGGTAGACGATGCTCATGCTTTCCTTTGAGGTGATTTCTATTTTTTGGATCGGATTCTAATCAGTGAAAGGGCCCACGCATTTTTCCTTAGCTCGTTGGCATTTTTTGTTTAGACTATGTTCTTTGCTTGGATTGGCTCAGCGTCATGACTTGGTGAGGTAAATTTTAATGCACTTGGCATATTCCCTATTGGTGGGCTAGCTCATTCTCTAGTGATGTGAATTTATTGGCCTTCGAGTATCTTCTTTGGATGACACTCGTGGAATTGAGCTCTAGTTTGGAAGCATGTTCCATTGCCTGGCAGCACACTGATCTATTTTCTTTGCTAGGCAATGATGATATCTTGCCTTGGAGCCCTAGTGTATAGTTTTTGGCTTTGAAAATTCAGAGATCGATAATATATGAAGATGGAATTAAGGGCCTTGGTTGAGAAATTTTGTGTCATGGATCAACTTATTCAAAGTGGTGTAGGTAACTCTTTCTCTTTATGCTACGGAGATACGGGCATAGGTGAAGGTGTTGATTTGGGATTGTAGGTTATGTTTTAGGATGTCTTAACAAATATTAGTATATGAAAATCTATGTTTGATTTGATAAGCATCAAGTCATGTTATTAAAAGTACATCTAACAAAATATAGTGTGTTGTCAAAAGCATTGTTGAGTTATTTGTTTTGTGAAAATTTATAAGTGTTGAATACAAATTATCTAATTTATAATTACAGTGCATGATCTATGGTACCCGACACTCCTTGTGAGAATTTCACATCAAGGGTGAGGATATATTCTTTCCTCACAACTAATGAAATGAGTCTCAAAAGATAAATTTTCTAAGTAGCAATTTTTTGAAGGTTGGAGGTATCGGAGGGTGGAGGTCAATTAGTGACCTCTCCTTAGTCACTAGCGATGAGGTTGTCAAATTTCATTAGTGGCAAAGCTATTTTTACCAAAATGACTAAAGACAAGATCGGTTTCTAGGTGGTAGCAGAAATCATCTCATATCATTTGTGATCAGAGTGGCAATGGTCTATAATGGTGGATGCATACGCAACAATGAGGGCTTGGTGTTCAAGCTTCTATGTTATGGGTGGATGTGTATGTCCCCAATCACATTTTTTTGGTTGTATGTGAATGGATTTTTTTTTCCCCATTCCCAAGATGGTGTAAATGATTATAATTGTTTGTCCCTAGTCACATAAGTTTATGATTATGATTCGATGTGTGTGTCCCCAATCGTAATTTTTATGACCAGATGTATGTGTCCCTATTCATACCCTTGATATTGGATAGATTTTTTTGTCCCTATCTAAACTTGATGTAATACCTTGGGTAGATGTGTTATTCCCTATCCTTGGTTCCATGGGTAGAATTGTTTGTCCCTATCCTTGGATGAAAATACAATAAGCATAGTGAGGCTAGTTCCACTATTGCTTGACATGAGTAAATGTGTGTTTCCTTACTCTTATCTTATATTTTTTGGTGAGCTATTGTGTTTGGTTATCAAGTATTGTGATTTACTTTCACCCCATGTTCACACTAAGGGGGGTGTTGGGAATCAGTGTTCAAGTAGGTGTTAGTAATTATGTAAATATAGAAAATTAATTACTAATATAACTCTAGATGGGTAGTCATATACATTGCTGAAATAACAATATATCATGAATAGTTAGTGGTTAGTGTGTTATACCGGTGAATGGTATTCCAGAATATTTGCTATAACACCTCCCTATTAAATAGGAGGTTGTTTGGCTATGTAAGTGGCTATATATTAGCCATGTATTGAGTGTGGAAAAAACATGTACTATTTTATTGTTTAATAAATCTGGATTTTCTATCTCAACTCATATTTCTTATATGCTCACCATCTTAAATTGGCAATAGGTCATCAACTAGATTTCTCTACAAAACTCCCATTGAACAAGATCAATACAAAAAACTCATTTTACTCACAAGGACTACAAAACTGGCCAAGCTCTGATACCAAATGAAAGGAAAGAAGAGTGTAGAATATGCCTTCCTAATGCTAATATTTAGAAGAGATACAAAAAAATCAAAACTTGCAATGATATAACATAAAGATATGCATACATGAATAACAAAATAGACAATAAAGAATGAATACCAGATCTTACATGGGAAAACCCTTACAGGAAAAAAACCCACACACCAAAGAAGAGATCTCTTATATTACAATAAAATATAAATTACATACAAGTTACAGAGCTATGCTCTTTCAGGTGTTAATACACAGAGTGAATCTCGTAGGAGTTTCTTTACAATCACTTCGATCATCTTGCTCCTCAATGCACCACTCCATTACATACAATCTTCTCAAGCGTTATGAGAAAGCCAATGTTCCAACTTCCATACCATACAAAGAGTCACTAACAAACTTAATCGTCACTACCTTCTGCCTTCGTCAAAGTCTTATCATAATTTTGAAGGGACAAGCCTCAAGGTCTTGTCAATACCGTATTGTCTCCTCAAACACTCCCTTCCCATCATTCATCACCATTACCCCATCATTCCAAATCTTAACCGTAATACCACAAAGCCTTTGTTAACTAGCCATGGGACTGTGGTTTGCTTCTACCATTTTGTTTGACCACCGCAACACTACAACCACTTAGACTGACCTTCACTGGATAGTAGGTTCACTGCTATACCACAAGCTACCTCTTAGACCATTGTAGCATGGTGGGATAACACCCGCTCTACCACCATCCAATTCATGGACCATTGTGGGGTGGTGGTATGGCCCCACACACCTACACAGGCTGATGAAGACTGCCATGGGATGGTGGGTATGTTGCGGCCATTTGTCCTTGATGACATTTGGCTTACTTTGGATAGGTGTATGTGTTACGAAGTTTGCAAGCTGGCAGTTGTTTTAAGAAGGTTCTTTGACTTTTTCCAAGGCTTATGATGTTGTTGGTTGCACTCACTTGTTTTTGTTCACGGACTTGAAGACAATATCATTATTTGTTAATATTGGTTTTTGACTTAGTATGCACAACCAAACCCTAGCCTCTTTTGTTGTAAGGCAAACATGTTCAGTTGATTTTGTATTGCTCCTTCAGTGACAGGTATCTGATGGGCATTTGTTTGCTATGATGAACACCTCACAAACGGAAAAATGGTTGAGATATTTCGTTGGAAAAATGTTTAATTTTCTTATGCTTGGTGACTGGCCGCCATGACAGTTATTCCATTTTTTTTTTGTTTTTCAGTTCTTGCAATACTGTTTTTCTTTTCTTCACAATTAGTTGTGATGAGCTGTTGACTGGGGTTTAAGAAAAACTCGAACGTTTTCATTTTGTATGGTAAAATATTGTTTTCTCCATATCTGGTAGAGTATGTTTCTAAGAGAAAATAGATCTTTCATCTATCTTAGTTGGGTGAACATTTTTTGTTAAGGAATTCGTTGAAGGTTTGTTTTGGTACAAATCCTGTTTAATAGTTATGGGTTTCTTGATGTAACTATTTTATGTTATCTTCAAAAATAGAAACTGAAAGTCATATAAATAAGTTGAAAAGGAAAGAGGTAGATATATGAAAAAGAGAGATGTTTGTGTTGCAAGAGTTTTGTAAACGAAGCAAAAGAGTTTTGCTTTGCTAACTCTGGTTTTTCAAAACAAAGATATAGTTTTGGTTTATTTTTTTGTGAAGAACATAGATGAACTGAGTTTCTACACTGTAATTGTTATCATTGCATGATATTGTTTTGTACAGTGGAGATTTTAGGATTGCACATACAGTGCAGTTGTAAGGTCCTTACTCTGAAAGAGAATACTACATGTAAGAGATGTTTCGAAAGAGGTTTTGATACTCCTATTAAAGTTGGTGCTTCAAGTTTTTTAAAGGACTGAGTTGGTGCTCAGAATATTGATGTAATCCTTTGTTTTAAGATAAAGCCTTTAATTGGAGTGGTTTTTCTACCCCTGGAGGGTTTTCCTCTCGGCATTCATGTGTGTCTATGTTATATTTGTTTCTCAATCTATTCTTCTTGTTTATACTAAAAATTGTTAGTCAGTCAATGCTCTGATACATGTTCTTGCACAATATGTTGTCTTTGCTTCATGGTGAAATTATGATTCTTTAGTCTCCTGGAAAATGAAAGAATTTGTCTTGTTTTGTAATTTGAACAGTGATGTTATAGTCTGAAGTTTCTATCTCTCTAATTGGTTATGCTTTTGTTGATTTCAATCTGTATGGTTTTTCAAACAGCATTTTGCTTTGACATAAGAGTCTGTATAAACTGGTGTATTTTGTTTTTATAAGAGTAGTTTAACAACCCTGATTCACCCCCCCCCACTCTCAGTATTGTTCCACTTCCAACAAGTGGTATCAGAGCATAGGGTCCTTTGTCAGGTTTCCCAACCTACGATTGTTTCTGGTCTTGGAAGTTTGTTTAAAATGTCTCAAGCTCATGAAGGTACTTCTATGACAAGAGCTCCATTATTTGATGGAACAAATTATGTGTTCTGGAAGATTAGAATGGAAACATATTTGACTTCTATAGATCTTGATGTATGGAGTATTGTTTTAATTGGTTACACTGTGCCAACTACTCTTCCCACATCTTCTGATGAGAAAAAAAATTATGAAACCAATGCTAGAGCAAAACATGCTCTCTTGTGTGCCTTGACTAAAGATGTGTTTATCAAGGTTATGCACTATAGTTATGCTAAGGAAATTTGGGATAAACTGGAAACTATTTATCAGGGTAATGAAAAAGTAAAACAGTCGAAAGTTCTCACACTCAAACATCAATTTGAAGAAATTAAAATGAAGGATGATGAAAGAATAGCCAATTGTTTCTTAAGGGTTGATGAAATTGTTAATGCTATGAAAGGTTTAGGAGAGGAGGTAAAGGAGTTTGATGTTGTCACTAAGGTTATTAGAACTTTACCAAATAAGTTTGAAGCTAAAATTGCTACTCTTGAAGAAAAGAAGCATTTTGACCAGCTGACTCTAGATAGCTTACAAGGTACTTTAACTACCTATGAAATGAGAATTAACAAAAATATTTATACTAGTAAAGAAACTGCCTTTAAGACATAAAAGAAAACTTTATCAGATGATAGTGACTCTGATTTGTCTAATTCCAAAGAAGCTCTTCTTGTTAAGAAACTGAAAAAGAAGTATAAAGGTAAGATGCCTTTTAAATGTTTTACTTGTGGCAAACCTGGAAATTTTGCTACGAAATGTCCTTATGCTGATCAATCTTATGAAGATGAAAAACCAAAAAGACAATTTAGGAAAAAGACTTACTATCCTAAAAAGAAGTTTAACTTTCAACTGAAGAAAAGTCTTTTTTCAAAAGAAGATTCAGATTTTGAAACTAATGGCTCGCTTGATGATGAAGACTTGACTCTGTTTATGGCTAAAATTGAAACTCAAAAGGTCTCAAACAAGGAATTAGAGGAAATACCAAATAAAGAATCTAAAAAATTGTCTGAAGTAGAAAACTGTGAAACTGAGTTACTTTGTGCTCTTAAAGAGATAAAAAGGTTAAAGAAATTTATTGTTTCTCAAGACCATAATTCAGTTAGAGATCTTAGTTCAGATAGTTTGGTCACTAGTTTAAAAATTGAGCTTGATGATTCAAAACAAGTGGTGAATACTCTTCAGTCTGTTCTTATTGATAAAGATAAAGAGATTCAAACTCTTGAACAACAAGTTGTCAATCTAAAAAAACAAGTGGAAGGTTATGAAAGTACTATTCACTTGAATGAGATACTTGGAAAATAAAAACAACACAAAGATATGACTGGTATTGGATACAATTCTGGTGAATGTTCAAAGCCTTTACATCAAAACTTCAAGGTAGCTAAGAAGAAGCAGTCATTTGAGCATCAACGAACCAATTTCAGGTTTAATGCTTTCTTTCATGGTTATTGTTTCTTTTGCAATAAGTTTGGACACAAAATAAGCAACTGCAGAATAATGATGTCTAGAACACCTAGATTTGGTCACAAACAGTTCTTTGGTTTTTCTAATACTGTTAGGTGTTTCAATTGCAATTCTATTGGTCATACATCTAAGCAGTGTAAACAAGGTAAACATATATCTGGCAAAGTTTGGAGACCCAAATTTGCTCAAAACATAGAACAATCAATGCTTGTTCAAACTGCTCTTCTTTCAAGAAGGAAGGCTTTATGGGTTTTAGACAGTGGATGTTCTAATCACATGACAGGTGATAGAAACATGTTTATCAAGCTTAAAGATTATTCAGGAGGTTTTGTGAAGTTTGGTGATAATACAGGAATTGAGATTAAAGGTAAAGGTTCTTTGCTTTTAAATGATGATACTCCTATCTATGATGTGTATTACGTTGATGGTCTAAA
The DNA here is from genome assembly GCA_007115665.2 of Sequoiadendron giganteum. Lineage (NCBI taxonomy): Eukaryota > Viridiplantae > Streptophyta > Pinopsida > Cupressales > Cupressaceae > Sequoiadendron > Sequoiadendron giganteum. Next base: position 6,199 of record VCHN02001214.1, on the reverse strand, counting down.
ACACAATCTTTTAAGTGTTAGTCAGATTTGTGACAACGGTTATAATGTTATATTCCACTCACAAGGGTGTGCTATAAAAAACAAATCAAGGAAAACAGTTGCAACCGGTTTACGGACACAAGGTAATGTTTATAATCTTCTTGATTCTTCTAATCATGAATGTAGTGAAGGAATATGTCTCATGGGTCAAATTGAAGAAAATTGGTTGTGGCATAAGCGGTTAGGACATGTTAACTTTGATAATCTGGTTAGGATCAGCAAAAACCAGAATGTTAGAGGATTGCCTATTCTACACAAACCTGAAAATATTGTTTGTAAGGAATGTTTACGAGGTAAACAAACAAAGGTTAGTTTTAAATCCAAGGAACATGCTTCAACTAAACCTTTGCAGCTTGTACACACTGATTTGTGTGGTCCTACTAGAACAAGATCTATAAATGGTGAGCAGTATTTCATGTTGTTTGTAGATGACTATACAAGAATGGTTTGGGTAACATTTCTCAAAAACAAGTTAGAAGCTTTTGATAGATTTAAAAATTTTCAGAAAATGGTTGAAAAAGAAGCTGAAACAAAACTTAAATGCTTACAATCAGATAAGGGAGGTGAGTTCACTTCTCAAGAATTTATAAATTACTATGAGAAACATGGTATAAAATGTTAGTCTGTTGCTGCAAGAACTCCTCAACAAAATGGAGTTGTTGAGAGGAAAAACAGAACAGTAAAAGAAATGGCAAGAACAATGTTAGATGACGCAAAACTACCAGTCAAATACTGGAAAGAAGTTGTTCATACAGTTGTTTATACTCTAAATAAGGTACAAATTAGAGTGAAGTCTAATTTCACTCCTTATGAACTTTGGCATGGTAAATCAGCTTCAGTTAAATACTTTCGAATTTTTGGTTGTAAATGTTTTATTAAACGTGATGATGAAAATTTGGGCAGTTTTCAGTCTAGATCAGATGAAGGTATATTTCTTGGGTACTCTACTCATAGTAAAGCTTACAGATGCTACAATAAAAGGATGAATAGAATTGTTGAATTTGTTAACATAAAATTTGATGAAAAATTGCTTCTTAATGATGAGCCTGTGCAGGATGGTGACGAGGAACCTTTGTTAGGCCTTGACATTACTCCTAAGTCTGATGAAACAAATATTGTTCCATAGGAGGATGCTTCAAGTTCTAAGACAGTAACATCTCCAAAGCCACCCTACAAGATTGTTTTTAAAAAGCATCATCAAGATTTGATCATTGGGGATGGTAATGCTGGGATTTTAACAAGAAGAAAAGCTAAATTTGATGAGCAAGCACAAATTGCTGAACATTTATGTTTGTTAACTGATTTTGAGCCTAAAGTTGTATCTGATGCTTTAAATGATGAGTGTTGGTTGAAAGCTATGTAGGAAGAGATTAGTCAAATTGAGAAGAATAAGACTTGGGAGCTCGTCCCAAGACCTGATGATAAGAATGTTATTGGAGGCAAATGGGTGTTTCGTAACAATTTGGATGAGTGTGGCAAAGTAATAAGGAATAAAGCACATTTTGTGTGCAAAGGATATGCTCAACAGGAAGGTATAGACTTTGGTAAAACTTATGCACCTATTGCTCGTATTGAATCAATTAGAATTTTCTTAGCATACTCTTGCTTCAAGAATTTTAAGGTTTATCAAATGGATGTGAAAATTGCATTCTTGAACGGTTATCTTAATGAAGAGGTATATATGGAACAACCAGAAGGATTTGTTGCAAAAGACAAAACTGATCATGTTTACAAATTAAAAAATGCTATGTAGGTCTTAAACAAGCTCCTAGAGCTTGGTATTCCAGGTTGGATGCACATTTAACAGCAAATGGTTTCAAAAGAGGTGGTGTTGATAGTAATCTCTATGTTAGAATTGAGAGTAATGATGTTCTAGTTGTTGAGGTCTATGTAGATGATATAATCTTTGGCTGCAATAACGATGCTTTGTCTAAAATGTTTTCGAAGATTATGGAATCTGAATTTGAAATGTCAATGTTAGGTGAACTAACGTTCTTTCTTGGACTTCAAGTTTTACAGCTTGAACAAGGAATATTTCTGTCACAAACAAAATATGCCAAAGAGATGTTAATAAAGTTTCAGATGAATGATTGTCATTCTATAAGCACACCTATGGTCACTGGCTGTAAGTTATCTAAAACTGATGATTCTCCTGATGTTGATCAAATAGAGTATCGGTCAATGATTGGTAGCTTACTATACTTAACTGCTTCTAGACTTGATTTAATGCATGTTGTATGTATGGTGTCTAGATTTCAATCTGCACCAAAACAGTCTCATCTCATGGCTATAAGAAGGATATTTAAGTATATCCAGGGTACTCTTGATTTTGGTTTATGGTATCCATGAAATAATGACTTTACTTTGACAACATTTACTGTTGTTGATTGGGCTGGTTGTTTAGATGAAAGGAAAAGCACTAGTGGTGCAGCATTTTATCTTGGTGATTGTCTTGTTGCTTGGCATAGTAAAAAGAAAGATTCAGTTTCATTATCAACAGCTGAAGCTGAATACATTGCAGCTACTTCTTGTTGTACTCAGCTTCTTTGGATGGCACAAACATTATCAGACATGGGTATTGAGGTTGCTAAACCAATTTCTATTTTTTGTGATAACACAAGTGCAATTAACTTGTCTAAAAATCCTATTATGCACTCACGAACTAAGCATATTGCCATCAAATTTCATTTTCTGAGGGAAAAGGTTTTGGCTAATGAAATAACAATGCAGTATGTTTCTACTCAAGCACAAGCGGCAGATATCTTCACCAAGCCTTTGGCTAAAGAAGTCTTTGAAGGGCTTCGTTCTCGATTGGGAGTTATCTCTCAATCATTGCTCTCTTAAAAATCTATTCTTTGTTCCGGGGGAGTTTTTTTTTTAGCTCTCTAAGTAGTTTCTTGCTGCTTTCCATGGTTTTGTTGCTTCATGTTCTCTTTGTAGTTGTCTCTTTCTATTGGTTCTTTCACCCTTTGTCCTTGTGACAAAAAGGGGGAGAAATGGTTCTCTGGTTTCTGTTCTGATGGTTTCTTTTTGATAATATGGTTTCTGATCATGCTCATGATGGTTTTTGATCTGGTTGCAATATGGTTTGGCAGTCGCATTTATCATGTATCACATTGTGGTTTGGCAGTGGCATTTTGGTTATGGTTTGGCAGTGGCATTTTGGTTATGGTTTGGCAGTGGTACATTTTGGTTATGGTATCACATGGCTACTATGTTTCTGATGTTTCCAATGATGGCTTGAGGTTTTGAGCTTCGACTTTGATTTGTTGGTTTTTGCCATCAAGGACAAAGGGGGAGTTTGTTGTGATCATTTGTCCTTGATGACATTTGGCTTACTTTGGATAGGTGTATGTGTTACGGAGTTTGCAAGCTGGCACTTGTTTTAAGAAGGTTCTTTGACTTTTTCCAAGGCTTATGATGTTGTCGGTTGCACTCACTTGTTTTTGTTCACGGACTTGAAGACAATATCATTATTTGTTAATATTGGTTTTTGACTTAGTTTGCAGCGGATTTCAATCATTATGTTGTTTTTGCCTAAAGGGTTTGTTGGTAAAGGAATTAGGGCATTACTATGTTTTATGTTTATCATTTTGATACACAGTCAAACCCTAGCCACTTTTGTTGTAAGGCAAACATGTTCAGTTGATTTTGTATTGCTCCTTCAGTGACAGGTATCCGATGGGCATTTGTTTGCTGTGATGGACACCTCACAAACGGAAAAATGGTTGAGGTATTTCATTGGAAAAACGTTTTATTTTCTTATGCTTGGTGATTGGCCGCCATGACAGGTATTCCATTTTTATTTTTTTTCAGTTCTTGCAATACTATTTTTCACAGTTAGTTGTGATGAGCTATTGACTGGGGTTTAAGAAAAACTCGAAGGTTTTTGTTTTGTATGGTAAAATATTGTTTTCTCCATATCTAGTAAAGTATGTTTCTAAGAGAAAATAGATCTTTCATCTATCTTAGTTGGGTGAATGTTTTTTGTTAAGGAATTCGTTGAAGGTTTGTTTTGGTACAAATCCTGTTTAATAGTTATGGGTTTCTTGATATAACTATTTTCTGTTATCTTCAAAAACAGAAACTGAAAGTCATATAAATAAGTTGAAAAAGAAAGAGGTATGGACATGAAAAAGAGAGATGTTTGTGTTGCAAGAGTTTTGTAAACAAAGCAAAAGAGTTTTATTTTGCTGACTTTGGTTTTCAAAATAGAGATGCAATTTTGGTTTAATTTTTTGTGAAGAACAAAGATGAACTAAGTTTCTACACTGTAATTGTTATCATTGCATGATTTTGTTTTGTATAGTGGAGATTTTAGGATTGCACATACAGTGCAGTTGTAAGGTCCTTACTTTGCAAGAGAATACTACATGTAAGAGATGTTTGGAAAGAGGTTTTGATACCCCTATTGAAGTTGGTGCTTCAGGTTGTTTAAAGAACTGAGTTGGTGCTCAAAATATTGATGTAATCCAGTTTTAAGATAAAGCCTTCAAGGCAATTTGGAGTGGTTTTTCTACCCCTGGAGGGTTTTCCACTTGGCATCCCTGTGTGTCTATGTTATATTTGTTTCTCAATCTATTCTTCTTGTTTATACTGAAAATTGTTAGTCAGTCAATGCTCTGATAAATGTTCTTGCACAATATGTTGTCTTTGCTTCATGGTGAAATTATGATTCTTTTGTCTCCTGGAAAATGAAAGAATTTGTCTCGTCTGGTAATCTGAACAGTGATGTTATAGTCTGAAGCTTCTATCTCTCTAATCGGTTATGCTTTTGCTGATTTCAATCTGTATGATTTTTCAAACAGCATTTTGCTTTGCCATAAAAGTTTGTATAAACTGGTGTGTTTGTTTTTAAAAGAGTTGTTTAACAACCCTGATTCAGCCCCCCCTCTCCCTCTCAGTGTTGTTCCGCTTCCAACAAGTGGACCATTTCTTTAGGGATAAGGAGGACTTGCCAATGATCCAAGGACCTCCACCCCTCACAGCCTGAATGTCCTCCTTACAGGAGAACTCAAAAGAAAAATAACCCTTAGGTAGGGCTGAGACGAGAACTTGGCCATTAGTTCTCCATTTTTTCTTAACAAACGTCTTGACAATCTCAATATTTGGTCTAGGCCCCATAAAGTTTCCAACCAACACTCTATCCATTAGTGAGATATTATGATCAATGACCAGATCCAGGATAGAAATAGCGAAGTTACCCTTAACTAGTTCAGAGATATTGCACACATGAGGGAAAGCTGATTTTCTGTTTGGTTTGACACCAAAAAGAGATGACCACTATTTAGGTTTGGCTCCTTCCCCTCCAACTGCCCCCACTACATTTTTGATTTTATCAAACTGAAGTTCTTTGGTACTTCGAGAAGGAATTTCAAATGGAGTAGCTTTCCCTCCGGGGTCCAACAAGATGTTTCCGTCGGGATCAGGATCAATCTTATCTTCCTTGCCTTGCTTTCTAGCTTAATCTTGCTTCGATTCCCCCTATGATTCTTCTGATTCTGCACTTCCACGACCTACACCATTGTTCGAAGATTCAAAATTCTGGTTTTCCCACCCGCTTGCTCACATGTCCTCCCACTTGCACACCATTTAAAAACTTAATGTATATGAAAATATTATTCCTTTTAAGTATTTTGAATTCCCTCGACCTTAAGAAATCTTAACTACTTTTTTCTCCCTTATTTATGTTTCTCTTATTCCTTATGAACTTAATGCTTCATTTTTATGGGAAAGTTAAATATCTTAAAACTTCTTCGTGTCAATCATTTCCCAAAAAAATAATCCTATACAAATATTTAACTTATATACAAAATTTAACATTGAATTATATTGCATTCTTTACTATTACTTGAACACCAGAATAAATACATGATCATGTTAGATGAAAAGTGAGGATTAGTTAGGATTCAAACCTAGGATCTCCTATTACTATTATGGTATTCTAGCATTGAGCTATTGAACCTCTTGGTGATTGACCCATCTTTGGTTTAGGTGTGGCTTATTTTCTAATACCCCCCTTGAGCCACACTATTGGTACTCAATGATCCTAGATTTGTGTAGCACTACTAACTTGGGCTCTAATACCATGTTAAAGAATGATTGCATGCACATATATTGTAAAATTAAGTCATTGTTGGACAATGAGTTCACCAAAACA
>VCHN02004712.1:0-11290 GCA_007115665.2 Sequoiadendron giganteum | reverse complement strand
TAGAAAATTTTCAAGCCTTCAACATTTCCTTGAGGGCGCATTTGAGGAGGCATACTTTCATTTTTGACTTAGAATATTTTTGAAGTGTCTTCAACAACTTGAGGGCGCATTTTCACTAGCATGCTTCCATTTTGTTGCCTTAGGAAATTTTCAAGGCTTTCATTAATATCCTAAGGTGAGGGCGCATTTGAGAGGGTATGCTCTCATTTTCTCACACTTAGTAAATTTTTCATGCCTTTGTCTGCCCTCGATCTCACATTCTATTTTTAGCAAGTCTTTGATTTCCTTGACTTCCTCAATTCCGTTTTGCCTAAAAATTTCACCATATGATACTCTTTGCCTTGTGAACCCGTTTTGCCAGTTATCTGCCCTAACCTGCTATTTATAGCCACCTGCTATTTATAGTAATTTCTTGACTTTCTGACTTCAGTAGCTTCGTTTGGCACGAACATTTCACCATCTGATCTTGAGAACTTGAGTGTCGCTCCGATGCCAACCTCGGGTGCAGACCTGCTATTTATAGCCGTGCCCTGACTTACTAAAAATAGTAAGTCCTCCGATTCTGCTCAAATTTTGCCAGCAAGTGCCTTGAAGCGTGCTGATGTTGGTGAGGTGCTTCGTTTTGACAATTTCTGGATTTCACCCCCTATAAAAGTGGAAACCCTAATTTGCCCTGCATGTACCCCGAACGGTGTCTGTTTGACTTCGTTCCCTCTGCATGTCGTTCTGCTTGCTGAACTGGAGTGTTAGGCGGTTGCCAGAGTGTACCTGCTAAAAATAGAAACTGCCTGAAAAGTGACTCATCCATTGCCGGATGGTTTTGCATGTCATATTGCCTATGGGATCTCAAGAAACCCAGAAAAACCCAGAAAACTGGTCTGCATGCATGCACTGGCTAAAAATAGTAAGTCCTCGAAATTTGATCTTCTCTGCTTGCATGTCACACTGTTGCGAAGCTCTTGGAAAACCCATAAAGAAAAACCCGACATGCGTTGAAAAACACTGCATGCGAACCCTAAAAATAGCCTCCGAAGGCTGAACTCTGAAAGTGGTCGTCTTGGTTTGCATGTTACATCACTGCGAAGGTTTTGGAAAACCCAGAAGGATTCTCCAGACATGCATCTGAAAAGCTCATGTGGAAACCCTGAAAATGGCTCTTGAAGCCTGAACTACCAAAAATAGCAAGTCGTCTGAATCAGCTCAAATTTCATGCGTAGGCCCTTGGAAGCTGCCTAAATGTGTTGAAGTAGTTAGAATCCCGAAATCCTGATGAAAAGCTCACAGATTGAACACTTGCTAAAAATAGTAAGTCGTCAGAACATGATAAAAATTCAGTGGGAGCCTCCTAGAAGCAATGTTAAGCTTAGCTGCCAATTTACCAGTCTTGATTTAATCTCAATCCAGCCTAAGGAACAAAACCCTAATTTCACAGATTCACTTCAGACTTAGCCAAAATTTCAAATTAGGTCAAAGAACGGGGACATCCCCGGAAGGACAAAAGATCAAAGAGAGAGAGAGCGAGACGCAAAACTAAAGCCAAAAGACCAGAATGGAGCAAAAATTGGGGGTCCCCATTTGAATGGGGCGATGTGTGAAAAGGTCACAACATTAGCGCCACCTTCGAATAAATGTTCCTGAACATTTCAAAGACAAAACCCATTCTATACTCAGAACCTTTGGTTAATTCTTTCCAACCTACCAATTGGCTAGGGGACACACTTAAAAGGGAAGAGGAATCCTAAATTGGATCAAGGCACCTCATCTTCTGATTACACATGCGTGCATATGCGTTTATCCCATCCCAAAAGACCATTGAAGTTCCTAGAATCCATCGTGACAAGCTACGTAATGATCCTAACTTTTAAAGCATCCTGTAATTCCCACGAATATTGCTCCATTGCCAGCCGGGCGTCTATAGCCCCGATGGAGTTATTCGCCAATTCCCAAAGCCAAATACTTTAATATTTCTTTCATTGCTCCTTTCTAGATATTTCTCTTTAGCACATTTTATCTTTTCGTGTATTCGCAATTGGCTCATAAGCAGTGAAGCTCATTTGGGTTTGAGAATCACAGGGATGATTAAGTAGGATTTAAGATTTTTCACCTGCCACGACTTCCCCCAAGAAACCCCAATGACTTAGAGCAATCAATTATGTGTGTAGAATATAGTAATCGTGAGACTTGGTGTCAAGACACAATAGATGATTCCTTTCCAAGTCAAGTACAAATCCTAACCAAATGATAAAACTCGAAAGAACAACCTCTGATTCTAAGGCGCTTCATGAATGACACAACACCCCCTTCACAAATGGGATCCCCTTTTATTTTCAACTAAACTAAGCAACAACTAAACTAAGGAAAGCAAAGCGGACCAAGCCAAGCAAAAAAAACGGAAATGAAAACCTATTCTAACAGGACCAAATTTCGAATGAACAATACTCAGAGGGCAAAAATATATATATCCCGGCACAACTTCTTAGGACATTCAGCGGCAACACAACAGTAGTGATAGTGCGGAGCCTAGCAAACTTGTCTTTGAACTCAGAAAAGTAATCCTTCACAATACAAATCTCAAACTCAAGCAAAACTTCACGAAAGATTAGCAATTGAGGCAACTCATCTAGACCATGACTAATCCACAAGCAGGTTGTCTTTCCTAGACCTCCATAATCAAATTCATAACTTTCAAAATCAAGAGCAAGGAAAGAGACAACCTGGTGTTCTTCGTTCTTGAATGGAGACTCTTGATTGTTGTGCATCAGCCTACCGTGTGAAGAGAGGTTCCAAACGTCCTCCGGAGGTCGCAGTTGATGATGTGTGGTTCCATTTGCATCTATGACATGCAAAATTTTACTTGTCGGTTCATCTTGAGACATTCTTGGAAGTAGACTCAGCTCCCCTTCAAATTGTTCATCACTCTTTGCTTCATCTTCAAATTGATATTCTTCTTTTATCCATTCATCTTCAGGTGGTCTCAATTTGTGGTACAATACTTCATTTTCACCAACACCATGCTCATGGAACTTTGACTCATCCTTGAAACCCGGGAAGAATTCTTTTGTATCCTCTTGTAGAATAGACCAAGCATCCTTGTGCACATCTGTAAGCTTGTCCTCCTTAATAAGCTGGTTTTCAAATATAAAGGGTAGCGCCCCTTCGAACTGTTCTGTTTGTGGGCGGGAGGCGGGACATTTGAAACATGATGATTGTTCTTTATATACTCCTTTTGATGTCACGACTTGCTCACTAGTATGTCCTCCTTTTTGATCACTTTCTCCAAGGGTACTTGAAATTTCTTTCCTTGTAACGGCTTGCAGCTCCACATTTGGATCTTTTCTTTGTGGTGCGGATGAGTGCTCAACAAGGATCTCCTCCTTTTCTTGGATTGATGAAGCATCAAGCGATAGGTTCTCGTGACAGTTTTCCAAATCTTGATCATTGCCCATAATTTCTTCATTCTCTTGAACGTCTTCTATTGTTTCCACGCCTCTTTCCTTTGGCGCAATGTTTGGAACTTCACTTTCAACTAGAATTTCTCTTGGCTCAACCATGCTATCTTCTTGAAAATCACTCCCTTGATTATCACATGGTGTGGTGCTTTGCTCCTTCCATATTTTGTTCTCTAGACATTCCTCCTCTAGTGTAGGGTACGCCGGCGGGATATGTGCCTCTTCGCACTCCTCTGAAAATTCTGCATTAGATATACTTGGATGTTCCAAATATCCTAACTGATGTTGTACTTGGCTGATGGCCTCCTTGCATAATTGACAAGTGGATTCTGAATGCCCCTCATTGTGAATTCTACACCAGCCAGTCAACAGGATGCACTCAACGGGCACCTTTTCAATGCTCAATTGCTTCATGCTTCTTTCCTTGTATCTCTCGAAGAGTTCACTAAGGCTTGGACCTTCTGGCACCACTGGTTTGAAAATGTCTCGAAAAAAAATTTCCCTTTGCAAAGCCTGATGCATCCTTGACAAGAACGTCATACAGTTCAATTCATTGTGCCAAGTGGTACCGTGAATTCTGCATCTATCGCTTGCTGCAAAGTCAGATAAACTTCTTGGAGACAACTGCACATTCAAAACTCGATGTAGCAAGGCAAGATCAACTTGAACACCTCCATAGTCATGAGAAAATTGTGGCCGATATCCATCCATTGATGAATCTCTAATTTTTATTTTTTTTGATTTTTCAAAATTTTCCCTTTTTTTGGATTTTTTGACATAAGAGAGATCTAACACATCTCTGATTTGGCATTTCAAACTTTATACTGGCTCAATCCAGTTGAACTTCTCCTCCTCTGAAGATGAACAATCTGAAGTGGCCCTCCTTCTAGCGCCAATTCTGTTGAGTTAGGAGGAGGGGAAAAAGAGTCTCCAAGATCGTCTCCACAGATAATAAAATTTGATAGGATCCGGAGTTCAACTGCTCAATTGTTTGCGTACAGCCCTCCTTCTAGCGCCAATTCTGTTGATGTGCTTTTTATGACAGCGCCAGCACAGAATAAAGTTTCCCAACGGTCACTCTCTTCTCTCTTGATCAAAGTGTCCCACATGCTAAGATTGCTTGAAAGTTCATGTGTTCGACTCCAAGGTTCCTTTTATCGCGAATAGACTCAGTTGGTTGATGTGTTTTGCTGGTTATTTCAAGGGGACTTACGTAGTTGTTCGACTCTGTGAAGCAATTAGGACATGAATGATTTGGCAATATTGTTCTGGTATCTAGACTGACTCGAAAAATGCAGAATTTAAAGGGGATAGGGATAGGGATTCCACAAATCTACTTCTAAAGGGTGGAGGACGAGGATCGACTTAAACAATCTTCAAACCAAACTTTGCTTTGTCTCCTTTCGAACAACTCCGACAAAGTTGGTGCAATCTTCAAAGGATGAGAAAAGTGTTCAAACTATGACGCAACATGTTCATACCGTCAATACGATGCATACAAACATATGAGCCATAATCGAAGTTAAGTGCTGATACTCCAGTTGACCACGCAAGGCGAACTTACCATCAGTAAGCCCGCTAGTGGTATGGATGAAGAAGATATACTCAAATCACAACGCCACACTCCACAATTAACAACTACTTGCATGAAATAGAAATCTACTTTACTCTATCTACCTTGAATTGGAAAGACGAAATGGCCTTGCTAGCTACTCATAACAAAGAAGAAATCACCAAGCAATGAAACTCTTTGTATTATGAAAAGTGTTCACAACAACCTCTTACAAAACTTTCAAAGGAAAGTTTTCTTCCCTCCTCAATCTAAAGCTAACTTCTAAGCTAAATGCTATATGCCTTCTACTCTCTAGCTCTGATCCAATTCCAATTCTAATCTCTATCTAATATATACTTCGTTACAAATGAGGGGGGATGCCCCTTTTATAGTTGGCCCAGTCCAACGGACGGCTTAGATTGAATTACAATAAAGGGCTCAGATCGAGCCACATATGCCCTAATTAGGGTTCTTGCCCTAAAAACCGCCACAAAGAGGAGTGGGGCAATGAATGCACAGAATATTCTCCACTCCTCTGCAGGAACCATTATCTGCAATTAATGCCCACTTTCTTCTTCTAGAAGATTCTCGTCCAGAAACGCGTTCCCACTGTCTGTCTGCCAATTTTGTTGCGTTAGGAGGAGAGGCGAGTACGTGGTTGATATGAAAGTGATGAGCAAAGAATTCCTCCTGTTCGGCCCTCTTGTTGCTTTGACTCCAGGACGCACTTCTTCCTTGCAACTTTCATATTTCTTTAGCCCATTGCCTTGGGCGCATTTGCCTCTTTTGCATCACGTTCTTAGTGCCTTAGACAAATCTTCACTTTCGTTTCCAAAGTTGCAACGTTGTCTAGCTTCATCAAGTCCTCATGCCTTGGCTTCAACGTTCATCCTGCAAAACAAAAGAAGAGTATCAGAACACTTTATAATCTAAATTCGCTTTACTTACCTTATTTCCATGTTCTGACCGCTTGATCTCCGAATCTTGATAGAATTCATCACTTTTCTAGCAAACTTTCATCATGGGCGTATCCACCACCTTGCCTGGAGTTTGTGCCTTAGAAGATATTTCATCTTGGGGGGTGCATTTGAACGCTTGATGTTCGAGCTTCAGTTCATTTTCAAATTCCTTCATGCCTTAGACAAATTTCTTCCCCGTGAGTGTATTTGACCCCCTCTGCTTTCCTTTTCGATGCCTTAGAAAATTTATCCATCTGAGCCTTAGGAACTTTGTTGAACGGGTGCTAGGCCAAAATCCCTGCCGAAACAACACGAGCAAGGTGTGGAAGAACCTCAAATCATCTCCCAGTGAGAAATATCCAATACCTAGAAGAAATTTCCCCTCAAAAATCATCGTTTTCATGTGTATCCAAACGAAGGGGTACATTTAATTTTTATTATTTTGAAAATAATAAAATTGCTAAGGTTCACCCGTTTTTTTTTTACTCTGGAGGAATTCCACGCCTGTAATCTCCATTTTTCCTGCCTTAGTATTTTTCTTGCTTCCTTGAAGAAATTCCCTTTCTCGCTCACGGGCACAGTTCACCTTGCCTTTGGAAAATTTAACATCACCCCCCTAGGCATACCTCACACTTTCACCCTTGAAAATACCTTAGAGAAAAATTTAAAATTAATTTCTTACCCATGAGGGGCGCCTTTGAGGGTGTGAACTTCCATTTTATGCATCACGCCTCAGCAATTTTATCTCACATCCAGTAATTTTCCCCTTTCAAGTCTTAACTCTTTAGGGTGCATATCACACATGATGGGGGCATTTTCGCACTTAATCTACTTCAAAATCACACCATCCTCACCTTTACCTTAGGCGCAAATAACATATGAGGGGGGAAAAAAAAGTCTTGGGCGCATTTGACATTTGCTAGAGGGACTTCATGGCGCATTTAGCATAGTCAACTTCCACTCTACCTTTGCTGGGCGCAAATTACATGTGATACTTTCATCTTATGTCTAAGAAAATTGCCACGCCTTAGGCAAATTTTATGCCTTCTTACTTCTCCTAGGGCGCAATTACTACCTCAAACTTTCATTTTCATTATGGGCGCATTCCCATGTGTAAGCTTTTATTTTGAAGGTGGGCGCATTCAGGCATGTCCACTTTTATCTTCAACACTTGGAAATTTTTTTTTCAAGACCCCCATGTTACCTTGGGCGCATTTGGAGGGCCAAGCTTCCATTTTTGCCTTAGGCATTTTTTTTTTGCCAACCCCTCAACTCACCTTGGGCGCATTTAGCATGTGTGGCTTTTATTTTAGACAAATTTTGTAGACCCTCAAACCCCTTTGCTTTTCCTTGGGCGCATTTTGACCCCCATGCTTCCATTTACCTTAGAATATTTTCAGGTCATCAGTATTGAGGTGGGCGCATTTTAGCTAGGAAGCTTTTGTTTTATGCCTTAGAATTTTCAAGGCTCTCATCATCTTGACTTGCCTTGGGCGCATTTTGGAGGGGTAACTTCTATTTCTCTTCACTTAGAAAATTTTCAAGCCTTCAGCATTTCCTTGAGGGCGCATTTGAGGAGGCAAACTTTCATTTTTGACTTAGAATATTTTTGAAGTGTCTTCAACAACTTGAGGGCGCATTTTCACTAGCATGCTTCCATTTTGTTGCCTTAGGAAATTTTCAAGGCTTTCATTAATCTCTTAAGGTGAGGGCGCATTTGAGAGGGTATGCTCTCACTTTCTCACACTTAGTAAATTTTTCATGCCTTTGTCTGCCCTCGATCTCACTTTCTATTTTTAGCAAGTCTTTGATTTCCTTGACCTCCTCAATTCCGTTTTGCCTGAAAATTTCACCATCTGATCTTCTTCGCCTTGTGAACCTGTTTCGCCAGTCCTCTGCCCTGACCTACTATTTATAGCCACCTACTATTTATAGTAAGTTTTGACCTTCTGACTTCAGTAGCTCCGTTTTGCCTGAAAGTTGCAACGCTTGATCTTGATAGCTTGAGTGTCGCTCTGATGCCAACCTCGGGTGCAGCCCTGCTATTTATAGCCGTGCCCTGACTTACTAAAAATAGTAAGTTCTCCGATTTCGCTCAAATTTTGCCAGCAGGTACCTTGAAGTGTGCTGACATTGGTGGGGTGCTTCGTTTCGGCTATTTTTGGATTTTACCCCCTATAAAAGTGGAAACCCTAATTTGACTTGTATGTATCCCGAACGGTCTCCGTTTGACTTCGTTCCTTCTGCATGTCGTTCTGTTTGCTGAACTGGAGTGTTGGGGGCGGCTGCCAGAGTGTACCTGCTAAAAATAGAAACTGCCTGAAAAGTGACCAATCTGTTGCCGGATGATTTTGCATGTCAATTTGCCCGTGGGATCTCAAAAAACCCAGAAAAACCCAGAAAACTGGTCAACTTTTCGGCACTGGCTAAAAATAGTAAGTCCCCGAAATTTGATCCCCTCCGCTTGCATGTCACACTGTTGCGTAGCTCTTGAAAAACCCAGAAGGAATATCCGGACATGCGTTAGAGAACTCTGCATGCAAACCCTAAAAATAGCCTCTGAAGGCTGAACTCTGAAAGTGGTCGTCTCGGTTTGCATGTTACACCATCGTGAAGGTCTAGAAAAACCCAGATCAATTCTCTTGTCATTTATCGGAGAATTGTATGTTGAAGCCCTGAAAATAGCTCGTGAAGCCAGAATTGCTAAAAATAGCCAGTTGTCTGAATCAGCTCAAATTTCATGCGTAGGCCCTTGGAAGCTGCCTAAATGTGTTGAAGTGGTTAGAATCCCGAAATCCTGATGAAAAGCTCACAGATTGAACACTTGCTAAAAATAGTAAGTCGTCAGAACATGATAAAAATTCAGTGGGAGCCTCCTGGAAGCAATGTTAAGCTTAGCTGCCAATTTACCAGTCTTGATTTAATCTCAATCCAGCCTAAGGAACAAAACCCTAATTTCACAGATTCACTTCAGACTTAGCCAAAATTTCAAATTAGGTCAAAGAACGGGGACATCCCCGGAAGGACAAAAGATCAAAGAGAGAGAGAGCGAGACGCAAAACTAAAGCCAAAAGACCAGAATGGAGCAAAAATTGGGGGTCCCCATTTGAATGGGGCGATGTGTGAAAAGGTCACTTGAGGTTCTTTATTTGTTTAACCTTTATTTGCTAGCAAAATTGCTGCGCCACTGTTGCCAGAGTTCGCTTGTTTATATCTGTTCACTCTTGGATGAGAGTTCGTTGGTTGATCGCAATTGTGCATGATTTCGTGCCTTTGCTGTCCCGACCTTTGTAATTCTTTGAAGAACCTTGAAGAAATAAATCAAATGGTGCAAGCTTGATTGATCTAATTATTTGAGTTATTCAAAGTCTTGTTTTTAAATAGTGCATTGTTTCAATCTCCTCCTTGGACAGGTGTCGTCGCCTCCTTGGATATTTTGTCATCGATCATTATCGTTTGATGTTGTTTAATGATCTCTCTTGCAGCCTAGACTTTGGACAGGTGTCGTCACCTCCTCGGGAATCCTGTTAGAAAGGCCATCGTTCCTTGTTGTTTCCAGTGAGCTGCTTCCAAGCCTATACCTCGGATAGGGGTTCCTCCTCCTTGGCAAGTCTCAGATCCAGTTTACCGTAACGAGTGTTTGCTTGTATCGAGCCCTATCTTGGTATATATCCGAAGGTTCAGAGCCTCGGCCATATTCCATTGAGACGGAGGATTCAAGTGATCCAACCATACCATTTTGCTCCTACGCCCTCATGCTCTGTTTATCTTGAGGAGGTAGGATAGTTTAGAAGCTTAGTTAGTCGTAGTTAAGATCTGCGGAAACCAGAGAAAAAGCTTAGCTACGGCGCATTGGTTTATGCACCCTTGTGTCCTACCGCTGAGTAAAAAAGATAGGAAATCTTAGTACACCCCTTTTTTACAGTATAAAATCAGCAAAGAGAGATCTTCCTCTCTATAATCCGAAGAGCATGTACTACCACACGCCTTGCATATTGTCCTGCTTTCCACAGCACCCGTGAGGTGCCCAATTGAACGCCAACGATAAACAAGTCTCTATAGGTGATTAACTCTTGGTTGGAGAAGCCTTAGCCCCACATTTCTAAGTTACCAAAACAACTATTCAGGGTGAAGTTTAAAGAAAAATACTATGATGCAATCACTCTCCTTAGTAGAGTGGTATGATTGAAGAGTGCAGGTGTCTTTGAGAATTGGATGTTCTATGTTATAGTGAGGATGAAACATAAAACTGACTATCATTGGGTAGTTATAAATAGTGCAATGATACATTAACAACTATGTAATGTGTTTCAAACAAGGAGCTTCACCATGACCTCTTACTTAGTCTATGCACTTGCAAGATTCCACCCCTACAAAGGACTAACTATAAGAGGTGTCTTTGAATAGGATGTTATTTATGAGGTTTATCCAAAACTACACTTGGGAAGCTCAAGTTACAGGAGGGTGAATGATGCATTCACCATGTATATCACAAGATTACTCCAAGGTGCAGGGCATATCAGAATCTCATATATTGCAAAGGAGTTGATAAGGAGATTTGGAGCCTGGTTCATACTGTTCCCCACTTTCTCTTACATCTAGATAGATGGTTGCCAAAGGGATCCTCATAGACTACCCAGATATCCCAAAGATCATCTCATACTTTTGGAAGTCACTAGAAAAATATGTGACTTTGATGCCATTATGAATAAAGACAAACAAAAGACTAGGTTTGGTAATGACTTCCCACTCAAGATAGGTAGCAATGAGGCATGTCCTTCCATCATCTCAATACATTCTTCTGAAGAGTAAATGGGTACCTTGGGCCTATCATTTCATTCCAAAAGGCCTAGATTTGACATGAATGGTGAAGCATAGAAGAAGGCCAATAGGGAATTCAGCCACAAGGATGACATTGAGAATTACTGGGCCAATTGTAAGGATGAGTTTGAGGTTAGGAAGAATAAGTTCTCAAGGCTACCAATTAACTTGAGTAGATTGTACAATGTCAAATTCATCCCTGACCAAATTGATGATGATAGAGGTGTAATTCAAAACCATGACTATGAGCCCATCAAAGACAAGTTAGTAGGGCAGATTCATTGGTTGGAAGAAGAAAAAATAGAGTTAGAACAAATCATAGCCATGTCCTCAAATACACTAAATTGTGGAACAAACAAAAAATTTGGAAGCTGGATAGTAAAGGTATGAAATATACTTATGACCTGATGGGTGATCTAGAGTCCCATTCTACCTTTAAGGAAACTAAACAAGATTCAAATGGAAAATGTGAGGTGGATTCTCCCTTCAAGATCAAGATTAAAAGATGA
>VCHN02004636.1:0-11457 GCA_007115665.2 Sequoiadendron giganteum | reverse complement strand
CCTATACCCTCTTAATCCCTCATCCCTCAACCCTCAACCCTTCAACCTTAATCCCTCTACCACTATACCCTCTTAATCCTTGAACCCTCAACCCTCAACCCTTAAACCCTAATCCCTTAACCCCTATACCCTCTTAATACCTCAACCCTCAACCCTTAAACCCTAATCCCTCAACCCCTATACCCTCTTAATCCCTCAACCCCTATACCTTCTTAATCCCTCAACCCTTAATCCTCAACCCTTAAACCATAATCCCTCAACCCCTATACCCTCTTAATCCTTGAACCCTCAACCCTCAATCATTAAAGCCTAAACCCTCAAGCCCTATACCCTCTTAATCCCTCAACCCTCAACCCTCAACCCTTGAACTTTAATCCATCAACCCTTATACCCTCTGAATCCTTCAACCCTCAACCCTTAAACCCTAATCCCTCAACCCCTATAACCTCTACCCTATAACCTATTAATCGCTCATCCCTAAACCCTCTACCCTTTACCGTCAATCCTCTACCCTCTACCCTCAACCCTAATCTCCCAACCCTTAAACCCACTTAGTAAACTCTCTACCCTAATCCCTCAACCCTCTTGACCCTTAAACCCTGAACCCTTAAACCCTTAAACACTCAACCCTAAACCCTCGACCCTCAACCCTAACCCCTTAAACCCTAAACTATTAAACCCTCTACCCTCTACCCTCTACCCTCAACCCAATACTCTCTACCCTAAATCTAATCCCTCAACCCTTAATCTATGAACCCCTATAACCTCTACCCTATATATTGGACCCTCAACCCTAACCCCTCAACCCTATACCTTAAACCATCAATCTTCAACCCTCAACCCTTAAACCCTCTACCCTTTACCCTATACATTAAAAACTCAACCCTCAATTCTCAACCCTCAACCCTTAATCCCTCAACCCTCAATCCTTAAACCCTAAACCGTCTACCCCTTACATTGGACCTTGAACCTAATCCTTCAACCATATACCCTCAAACCTATACCCTAAACCCTCTACCCTCAACCAAGTAAACCCTTAACCCTAAACCCTTAACCCCAAACCCTTCAACCCTAAACGCTTAAACCTTAAACCTTCTACCATATACCCTCAACCAAATACCCTCTACCATCAAACCTATTCCCTCAACCCTCAAACCTTAAACCCTAATACCCTAGAAACTATCAACCCTGTAGGTCCTCCACCCTAATTCCTCAACCCTATACCCTCAACCCCTATCACTTTCTCTCTATCTATACATCTCACCTCTCCCTCCTTCCCTCCCTCCCACCCTCCCTAATTGTCTCTATCTATCGTCTCCCTCTTTATGCATACCTCTCGTTCAATCAATCCCTACCACACTCTCTCACTACCTCTATCCATCTTTCTTTATGACCCTCCCACTCCATCCCACTCTTTCCCACTACCTCTCTCTCCCTCTCTCTCTCATGTCTCTTCCTCCCACCCCCTCTCTCTAAGGTCTCTCCCTCTGCCAACCTACCTAGGTAACTCTCTGTTTGTCTCTCTCCCCTCTCTCTATCTATCCCTCCAACCCTACCTAGATAAGTCCCTCTCACTCCACCCCCTCTTTCTCTACCTCTATCAGGTCACTCCCTCTCACACCCTCTCCCTCTCTCAGGTCTCTCACTCACACTCCCTCTCTCTCCCACTCCCTCTCTCTCCCACTCCATCTCTCTCACACTCCCTCTCACTACCTATTCTCCTTCTCACCCCCCTCACACTCTCAAGTCTCTCCCTCTCACCCCCCTCACACTCTCAAGTCTCTCCCTTTGCACCCCTCAGCCACATAACTATCTCTTTCTCTTTGTCTCTCTCTCCCTCTCCCTCAATTCTCTCTCTCCCAGCCCCCCTCTCTCTCTCCCTCTCCCTCAATTCTCTCTCTCCCACCCCCCCCTCTCTCTTTCTCCCTCCCTCTATCCCTCCCACCCTACCTAGCTAATTCCCCCTCAATCCAACCCCTTCTCTCCCACTCCCTCTCTCTTAAACTCTCACTTCCACCCCCTCTCCATCTCTCTAGACTCTCTCTAAATTCTCCCTTCGTCTAAAGACATACATAAATGCATACATACAAGCATAATACATATGTACATATAATCTTACATCCATACAAGCATACATACATACATGACATACATGTACATAAAAATATATCAGCATACATTAATATATTGGAATTTAACATAAAGTAAGACATAACATGAGCACGTTATAACACGCTCGCATTATGTGTTAGTTGACATGTTCCCCGCAGAAGCAAAAACCATGTCAAAAGTGAGATATAACGTGAGCACGTTATAACGCGCTCGTGTTATATCTTGCTTTGGGAATTCCTGAGCCTTAGGCTTGGTATTTGCCTTGGAATACGAACCCAAAGGCTTGGAGGGCATTCCCAACGACCAGAGATGTGTTTTTAAAAAATCCACCATATTTCTCATAATCGAGTTTGTGCTCACCGTCAGGATTGCACGTGGTCCAATATCAAAAAAATCGAACACATGGGTAATGTTGGGTTATCTCTTAGCTATCCAATGATGTAATTTTTTTTACTTTCTGAAAATGTTAAGTCTTTCATCCATAATTTATTTTATCTGTATGTCTTTTTTTTTTTCCAAAAAGCAGTGTTTGGTATTTTTTTCGTTATAAATTAACCGTTCATGAATTTTTCAAATAAATTACATTTTTAGAAACTAGACTCCATTCTACAAAATTAAAAAATTAAAAAAAAAACAAATCAATTAGTTTCCAAAATTTGTAGGGGTAGCACAACCAAAATTCTATTTTTAGGATATGTCCACTTCGCAAATTAGTAAAAAATCAAATATTCATTAAAAAATTATTAGAAAAATCGTGCATCAACTACATACTATTAGCTAACTTCTAACTATCGCGATTTTAAAAATACTAAAAAAAAGTTCACCATACAAGGGTCATACAGGAGTTGCTATGTTATGTTTTTCTGACAAAAACAACACCAATTTGTGTGCATCCCTCGTTTGAACCCCTTAATCTCAACCATTTTCAAAATAAATTAGTAGTTTAGAAAGTAGACTCAGAGCACTTGAATCCTTCTTTTTGTTCCATCTCAAAATTTTGAGTCTAAGTATCCTCAATTTCACGTCCAAGGTCAGTATTTTTTGATTTCAGGAAAAAGCTATCCACTTAAGTCCCCTTTTTGGGAACCATCTTTGTGCACTTACCCAGATATAATGTATAGATAAAAGTACCTGAGTATACAAAAGAATGAATAATTAATAACTTGAGAAAAAAATAATACAAAAAAATGGTGATATTTGAGGTATATGTATTAGATTATCATAAGATCAAACTCTACAAGTAACATGACCAATTTTCTATCATGTCATGACAAATGAGTGTTGATCACTTTTGATGATAACATGTTTTTTAGCATGTAACATGTAATCATGTAGTTTATAAGTAGAATAGAATATAGAAAAACATTGTTTCTCAATGAATGTGTAGTTTTAAAAATCTATGATGGTTTATAAAATATAATACACTACCCTTTTCTCACCCTCCATACATTTTTTGTACAATAAAATCTACAATAACATTATCAATGACAAATGTGTATAACAAGAGTGGTCATCCATGGGTTAATAGCATGAGACTGAGGGGATTGGCTTATTTCTATTTAAGAGCCATCAAAAATTGTTGGAAGTAATATTTTCACTCAAATTTGGTGTCTTTGTGGATGTATGTGAAGGGAAGGGTTCATCCAACCAATTTTTATATGAAGAGATGAATTTCTAGTAGAAAACCTTGTATATTTTTGAGTTGTGAAATATTCTAAGGTAGATGCATGTTTACTATTGTATCAAATTTCTTGGTATCTAACTCAACTCCTCTATAGGAGATGATAAATACTACAAAATTTCACATGTCTAATCTAAGAACATATTTCTTAGGATTGAGTTTTATGTGTTATTTTTTTAATCACTCAAAGATCTTGCATAGGTTTTGTGCTTGTGTGTTTCTCAAGTATGGTATTTGAAAAGAATATTATTGATATAATATTCAATGATGGATCCTATTAGGTCATGAAAAATTAGGGTCATGGAACATTTATATGTGATTCTTATATTTTTAAGACCAAAGGGTATAAGAATGTTACAAAATGTGCCTCATGGTGTAGTGAAGGCAGTTTTATGTTGATTGTAAGGGTTGATAAAAAATTGGTTATATCTATAATATCCATCCCTACATGAAGGAAGTGCATGTCTTATTGTGGAATCAAAATCATACCAAATATAGATACAATACTCCCAAACATAGAACATATACCATACTTAGACATATCAATTACAAGTCTATATTTGGGTCCTAACTAATATGTTTGGGTATGGCACCACATTGTATGGTGCCTTATCCATTTTAGGGTTTTTTAAAAGCATTCAAAAAATGAAAAAGAAAAAAATACTAAAATTAAATTATTCACATACATACATTTAAATCACTAAAGATATAATGTAATATAGAAAAAATGATAAAATAAAATTATAAAAAATTAGATATAAAGAAGTATTTTTTATTGTTTTGTTTTATTTAATGTTTCTCGAATTTTTGGGATGGGGCATGCAAGAACATGGGAATGAGGTCCCTAAGAAAGAAAAAAATAAAATTTGGGGAGGGAAGTGTTGGAGCATCCAAGTTCAGCATGCAAGATCAAACCATTCCACAAATAAGAATATGTATGATAAAATATTATCATATAAAGCTTCATAAAATGGACAAAAGAGTCTCGTATATAAAGACAATCATAAGGAGGTAAGAAGGTAGGAATAAATTTTTTACTACCTCTCCAAAAGTGATAGAATGTGGAACAATTGGGAAAAGTGTGGGGAACCATGTATAGTCCACATGAGGTGAGAAAAAAGGTAATTTTTTTGTCTAAGTGAGATTAAGTGTAGTGTGATAGGACCAAATATTTAGGATAATATTTAGTTAGGTAACAACACTTTTCATGCTAATAGGTAGAGGGATGGGTATTAAAACAACTTAAATTTAAACTGAAGGAAACTAAATTTTTAAAAATCAAATCTAGTGTGTTACATTTACAATAACAATCCTTTGCCCTTTTAATTTTTGGGTTTTTAGCATTTTTTCCTTTTAAAACTTACTTTATTTTTATAAACCAAATGGAGCAATTTGTCTAGACCTAAAAAGGGGGGTCATTCCCTCCAATTCCCTAAGTGGATAAAGTTTCATCTAGGTCCCCCAAGGTAAAGTCCCCATGGAACACCAGTCTTATGCCTTTGGAATCTTAGATGCATAAATAATTGAATGTTTGTATATAGATATCTTATTTGTATTGAAGATCTTAAAAAATTTCCATATCAATATCTTATAATGTATTTGTATCCAATATCATATTTTCTTCAATGAAACTCTACTTCTATACTTCTTGAGCTCCATAAACATGTGTCAAATATAATTCTAGTTTGGTGTCTTGTTGTTATTCCTAGTAGTCTAAGTTATTGATTTGGGTTCAATCATTGCAACAAAAATATTGGGGGTTTGGTTTATTTTGTATATTCATACAAAAAACATAAATTTCATAAATGAATACATATTTCTGGCCTAAAAATTTAAATTACATTCAAAATACCACATGGCATGTGTATAATAAACAAACCCACCATAAAAATTAAAAATACTACTTCTCTATCAATTTGTCAAACTTAAATGACATGATAGGTATCCATTATTTAATATGAAATAATAAAATCAACAATGAGAATCATATGGGTTTTCATAAATGATGTAGGATCATCCCAAGTTGTAAGAGAAATATTTCATCACCTAAGAATATTTTCTTTCACTTTATTTGTTTGTAGGTTTTCATTCACATTATAATTATTTATAGTCACCACAAATCCTCCCAAATTTTATTGTAGTTGCACATCTCACCTTGTAGTTGGGATTATATGTTAGAAATTTATCCTAAAATATTGCATTCAAATACTAAGTGAGTTGGATTACTACAAAGGAACAATTAAGTCTTTGACCTACAATCAAAATTTGGTGACAAACACAATTTTATTGTCATTGCTTGTAATTTAGCTTCTTCAAGCTTGTAGAAATTGAGGAATGCATTCCCAAGTTCTTTAGGCTCATGAGATATTACATCAAGATGCATTTATCCTTCATCACCTCGCTTATTCCACAAGATTCATTTACATGTTTGGTTGACTACACATTTTATTAGACATTGAGCTTTGTGCCACCTTGCAACCAAATAAGATCATTTTCAAGAGAATAAGTTGATATATAAACATTATGGAAGACCATTAGAAGATAACTTGGTATAAAATTGTATTGCAATATATCCTAAATTTTATAATTTATGGGAATTTATAATCAAATGGTTAAGGACTAACATGTTGGAAGCCCATTGCAATAGATTGTAATTCTATTTTTATGTTGAATGAAAAAAATTTCTTGATATTGGGTGAACCCACATAAGTGGTGAACACTTTTGTGGAGGAAGGGAAAATTTGATTTTTCCCTCTACACAAAGTGAAGGGGTCTGACCGAACCAAAGTGTTCACCCGAACCTTTATGTTGGTTTGGTCGAACCCCAGGGTTCGACCGAACCCTATGTTCGGGCGAACCCCATTGACTTATGTGCGGTAAATAATAAAACAAATGGGTTTGACCGAACTAGGGTTCGATCGAACCCCCTTAATACAGATTAAAACACAAAAACCCTATCATCCCTATCATTTTCACCAAGTAGCGAACAGTGACAGAGGCGGCCGACAAATAGGGTGCATGCGACGAACCGGCGAAGAAAAAACAAGCATGCAAACACTTCACCTTCGAGTGAACTCTCCAACACATCCTCTCAGGTTGGTTGCACTATTCCATAGCTCATTTTGGTGCAAAATTCGTGGCTTGAATTGCATTTGTTTGAAATTTTCTAAAGCATTTTCAACAAATTCATTATCTAGAACTTAGAAGAATATAAATAGTTGAGTATACAATCCATTTTTGTATATGCAATTCCAATGGACAAAGAAGGAAAAGACAGTTAAACAAGGAAGGTATACAATCCATTTTTGTAGTCAAGCATAAACAAGATCTTCTCACAACCTTCAACAAGAAATAATGAATTGAATTATTGGTTTGGTAAGATTAACTTTATAAAGAAATTCAAAATAGGTTTTGTAGATATAATGAGGCCACTAAATGCCAAGATGATGAAATATGCAAAAATATAGTGGAAAATGTAAGCTAAGGCATTTTAATAAATCAAGAAATCATTTTTTGAATCCCCTATATTGGTTACAAGCCCAAACTATTCTAAACTATTCTACATATACTCATTTTAATTTGACCACATTCTACAACCATTCTTATTCAAATGAGAAACCTAGGAAATGAAAGGCATGTAGCCTTCATGAGTGTATCATTCAAAGATGCAAAGATAAATTATCCAAATTTGAAGCAAGATTATGCTTTAGTGTGAGTATTGATTAATTTTTAATTACATTTTCAATAGTAAAGTAGTTGTAGTAACCTTTGACATGTAGTAGTAAAGGACTTTCTTAGTAGAATAAATCAAGAGAAAAAAAATGAGAAAAATGGACCACTATATTATAATAATTTGACATATAAAACATGCCTATGAAGTTGGCCAAAGAATAGAAATTAATTAAACTGATAACACAAGTTGATCTAGGTTGATCATACCAATATTATGTAGATGATGTGATAACAAAGGATGATTCATATGCTAATAAAACTAATTGTTTTATGAGTAATTAATTCCTTATATATATTTAAATACTAGCTAAAATACATCTTTGTACCTTAAAATGAAAAAGCTACATGTGATTATAGGAGGCTTCACATTAGCAAACAAATTGCAAAGAAGGAACTAGACTTAAGTGGATTGGAGTATGTAGAGGAGTGGTAGAATGGTATTGTATTGAATTTTTAATATAATTTCCCTCTTTGATTGAATTCTCTCAAATACCTACTCTATGATGTCCCCCTTGCTAAGTCTTTCAAGATGCTCTCCACTCCCCTCTTAAAAAATTAAAAAAATATCCTATGTGTGAAGTTGTGTTGGTCATTTTCATGAATTTCTATCAATTACCATATTGTTATTTTGATGGATTTTCATACCAATATTTCATCTCTACCATCTCCATTTTTATTTTTCCATTGGTCTATTGGGCTTCATCCTCAAAGTATAATCTTTCAACTAATCTTGATAATCCACTTTCAACCTTTGTTAAATTTATCTAAGTATGGATTCTATTGGACTTCAATTTTATTGTGGTTGTCATGCTAGTAATCCAATCCTCAGTGTTTGTTAGTGACCTAGAATATTTTCTATTTCTAGAGTGTTTGGCTTGACCCTCCATTCAAACCATTCTTGTCTCCATATTCTTTGACCCCTCTTAGCTCTATTGTATTCAAGTGTTATATTTTATAGGATTTTAGACTTGGTTATATCTTACCATACCACTCCCTTTTAAACTTAAAAATCCTAATCCATTTTAATCCAAATGTCTATAAGTATTTTAGCACCAATGTTTTCATCTCTCAACCATCATGTCATTTCAATCATTCCCCAACAACTTCACAATCTTATTATTTGTATTTACTCCTTGTAGTATTGGGAATTTAGTCTTTCCAATCCTTAAGTACCATCCCTTTCTAACCCCTATTATCTTGATCCTCTACTAGTAAAAAAAAATCTTGTGTTTTAGAGTTCTAGAATTGATTCCATGCGTCTAAATTTTTATCCATCTTTTATTTCACAATTTCAAAATCATGATAATGCCATCTTTATATGATGCTAACATCATCAATTTTTAGAGTAACTACCTATTGAGACATACCTACTAACTTCATCTTTTCATTCTCCAAAAAATAAAAATATATAAAGCTAGAAGATTCGACCTTATTTTTCCCTAGTATATTATTTCATACTCCCACAAACCCCAACACCTAGTTGAATACTTTTCCTATCTTTTTAAAGTCAAATAGTTGGCCTTTTATATTTTTATAGAAAAATTAAGGTCATATAGATACATTAATCTCAACATCTCGATGATTTGTCCTTTATTAAGGTCATATAAGAAACATTCTATTATAATTGTGTATTATGGACCTCCATTTTTATTTAAGTTTTTTTATGGATTCATGGAATCTTTGAGTTTGTGTTTTTTGTTCTTTATATTAATTATTTATTAGTTTGCATCTAAGACGTGCTATAAAATTATGTTACACTAGTATGTAGTTCATGCTAGGATGAGAAAAAATTCTAAAATAATATATGGGGAATTTAAATTGATTGTGGATTATCAATTAGGGTGCATCATTGGCGTAAAAGGGAATTTGAGAGTGTAAGCTCTAAATGATAAATCCAAGTGCATTAGACTGATTTGAATGTTAGTATTTTATTCAATTCATTAAGGTTTCATGTATTCAAGATAAATTTGATAGTTGAGGGTTGGACATTCTATTCATTTAGAAAGAAAATAAAAATATATATGTTACTGTCATATTATAGTGAAGTAGGTTTTATTCCATCATCCATAAATTTAGTAATATAAAGCTATTAAATCCCTAGAGAGTGTTATTCAATACATAGTATTTGTATAGGATTTTATATGATACTATATAAATATTAGGTAAATTATTATTGTGATACACACAATATAATATATATATATAGGGATGAGTAGCTTGCTTATATCTAGAACTTCACATCATTTGAACTAACTACCAAATTAGAGACCTCTTATATACTAAATTAGTTGTGTTCCTATATTTAAGATCTATAGGAAATAAACTTCCAAACTTAGTAAGGCTCAAAGAAGAGGAGGCTTTATCCAAGTCATTCTATCTACTCTAATTCTTCTCCCCCTTAGTCTAAATATATAGGCTACTTCCCCATTGCCTACATTATTCCTAGACTGGGACATTATGGTAGATTTCCTTAATATCTAGATGGTTGCAAGAAAAATACCCAACACCACATCCTCTACAAAAAATAATTCAATTAAAATTTTAAGATATCCATGTCTTCAAAACATCAAGTTATCTGTACTTTGTACATTATATTAGGCAAGTTATTCCAATTATTCTCTATTTATTCCTCATAAAGAGAAAACTTCAGATAATGAAATCTATAATGACATCATATTCTATGAGTCAAATTTTGAGCATACTTACTATTGTGGGATTGATGTACTTGCCTCTCTTGATTGATATTCTAGTGTACTCACCACTATTTTCATGATTCCCAATATATTTTGGTTTTGTAAAGAGAGAAAAATAGTGTTCAAACCAAGAACATTCTTTTAGTGGACCTCACGTGATGATAGGATCTAAGGCACTTCTCATCACACAAAATCTCCATCTTGGATCCAATTCTAGACTCTCATGCACTACACCCCCAAGATTAAGAAAATGACTCATACATCATTATATAGAGTAAACACATTTCAAAATATATAAAGTCGCCATTTCTATAGGAGCATATGTTAAGCATATGTGGAGCATATGTGAAATTATCCAGATTAGTAGTCTTAATGAATTTATTCTAATCATTTTTTTTTTTTACATAATCAAAATCATTGAAAGAGAGAAAAATAGAACCATAACATAGAGATAATCAATAAATTTTGCTACAACTATCAAAAAAAAAGAAAAAGAACTAGATATCTTCAATAGCTCAATAAATGAATTAATACTTAAGTTACGAGGATCACAAGATTGCCAACTAGGGTCCTATTCTTGTGGATCTTGCTATAGTACAACTTAACAATAAAATTCCTCTAGCATTTCCAAATCTCTCTATCCCTTCACCTCCTATCATGCCACTAAATCTTATGTACAATATATTGAACTTCAAAACATCACACTATGCACTTTGTAGATTATATTAGTTACTATTCTACTAAGTAGTTATTTATTCCTCATCAAGAGAAAACTTCGTACAATGAACCACATAATGACATTATTCACACAATTCATCCACATGAAGAAGGTAGCCCACCTTTTAAAAAAAATCCAAATACAAGGTATAACCTTCTTTGCATGTATTCTACTAAACCAATATGAATACACAAGCATTAAATTGAGTTAATCAGTATAATTATTTGACCAAATATAGATTTTTTGAACCTTTATAATACCAATATTTTCTTGTAATAACTCAAAAAATTATTGAAAACAATATTGTACATACTATGACGAATGATATTGATCATCACTAACATGTAAAAATTGTGCTCCCTAACTATCTTCTTATTTTGTTTTTACTATTAGGGGCACGCCTATATGTGATGTGAACAATAATAGTTTATCTGAATAGAATTGTAATATTAATATGATTCAACTTCTTTTTGTGGCTGCAATGTGTAATTTTATATAAAATTGACTATAGATCTATAATA
>VCHN02003075.1:0-15094 GCA_007115665.2 Sequoiadendron giganteum | reverse complement strand
TTTGTGGTGATAAAATAAGGAAGGAAACCCATGATGGAGATGTGTGCTAATTTGTTGGAGGTCAAAGCTGCAAATTTTCACGTCTTTTATTCCCGTCTCTTATTTCTAATCATTGTTATAATATAATCATTTTAATTTGTTGCCAATAGAACCATTGCATTAAATAGTTTGTTGGCCATGGGCCAAAACAAACATAATGTTTTTGTTGTATTTAATAGTTATGAACACCATATATATAAATATGCATGGTGTAAAAGAGTGGAGAGAATTTGGTAGACAAAATTTTCTATAGATTTTATGTATCATTCTTTCTGATAAATAAAATAGCCATCTTCTAATTAAGGCAACATAGGAAGGATTTTCTCGTTCTTTCCATCGTCCAAACCAGGAGCAAGGGCCCACTCCTTGGGGAAGCTCGGTGATGTTTTATTTTTTGTATTTTGTTTGCTTATGATTTGGTTTGGTTAAGATAGACGTTATTTCCTTTTGACTGTGATTTCAATTTCAGCACAGTTTGGATAAAAGAATATGTAATTTGGTTTATTTCTCCTTTCTGTTGTAGCTACTATTTTTATTGTTGCAAACTGTTGTTACTTTTGCAGATCATTGTTGTTATTGCCGCGGATTGTTGAAACTCTTGTCACTTCTGTCACATAATAGAGTAGAATAGAAATACAAGTTTGGACCAGATTTTCATCATAGGTGCTCCTTTGCATGTTCTAGCTTCATTTCATCCCCACTCGGCTCACAATTTTCACCCCTTCAATTGGTATATAGCCATGACACCTCTCACAAGTTTACACCCCCAGATTGACACGTATAGACCAAACTAAAATTCATTATAAAGTATTAAATATTTCTTATTACTTGTACCTAGTGTTGGCCTATCAGACCTCCCTAAGAAAATATTCTTGTAGGGCTTTGCTTAGACGAAACCTTGGTCCCAACAGAGGGCAAATTTTGTCTGTTACAATCCATTTTATGTACATATTAATTTTACTGAAATGTATAGGGGGATAATGTGTATTTAGGTTGTATGCCATGCATAGTGTGTTAAATTTAATTAGGATTTAACATGTATGTAATTAATTTGGGTACACATCCTTGTTATGTATTTTTGTTATGTTTATATTAAAAGAATGATTGAATTTGTATGGGGTACCTATTTTTCTTGTGTGCATTAGGATAGAGTGGTATGTATGTGATTGATTTGTATAACATGTAAATGGGGATTATTCATTAAAATTGTAGTGTTCCCTATGTGGTTAGTGTGCTTGTGCACATTAGGATCATTTTCTATTATGCCATTGATTTGTATGTGATTGATTTATAAGGAATGCACAAAGGAAAAATTCATATTAAAGGTGTATTGTATTCCTAACATGTATATGTACATTAGGCTTTTAAGCTTTGAGAGGGGTTTGATTGAAACATTTAAACATCCTTCTTTAATATGGATTTTATGTTAGTATTCCACCAACTATGAATCAAAATTTTATGGTGTGCCTCATGTGCTCCTGTGCATTATTATTAGTCACAATTATGTCCTTTACTCAGTTGAACGTGATTAATTCATATGGCATGCAAATGGTTATAATTAATATTATGGTTGAATGACATATTTTTCATTAAGTTGTGTATGTATTGATCTCAATGACATGTACATGAGGTTAATTTTTATTGAATTTGTATGTGTGTCTAGTGTTCTAATCTAAATTAGGATTATATATATAATTAAACTTGTATACACAACCTTATTTATATGGAATTTATGTTAGGGTTACATAAAAATGTGAATTAAATTTATTTTGTGTACCTAGTATACTTGTGCATTAGGATTGAATATTATTTATGTGATCAAAATCATATGACATGTACATGGGGATAATTCATAGTAAAGTTTTTGTGTGCTTGATGTGTATTAGGATTGAATAATATTTGTTTGATTGATTCATATAACATGTACCTAGGAAAAATTCTTATTAAAGTTGTGTTGTGTGTTTGATGTGCTTATATTTTTTATTAGATAAGCAAGGAAGGGCCTTGATCCCAAAAATGGTTCAAAGCATGGCAGAAACAACTAGAAGAAACATACTAGCAAGACAAAAACTAGTCACACATCAAGAACCAAAGAGACCAACAATAAAACTAGTCAAAAGGGATCAACAGACACACAAGCCAAAATTAAAATAAGCATCAGGGAGCATAGGCCCTATATCTAAATTGAAAAAAATTAATAACCATCTACTAAAATTAGGCCAGGTGCCAAAAAGAGTCCATATAAGATTTAACAACATAATATGAGTCTTAAAGAAACTAGTAAAAACAAAACCATACTCAACAATCCTATCATTAACAAAGAAGAAATTCATCATTTTTTAGCAGTAATTATAAGCTCCCAATTATCCCCAATGTCAGAGATAAATTGCTTACAATTAGTATTATCATCAACATCAACTTGTTTTTCTTCCATTTGTTTCCCTTGGCGCTTGAGCTACTTCCTTATCTTCAATTGGCCAAAAATAGTGCCAATAATTGTACTATTCATAAGGCCATCAATAACTTCCATCGGGGTACAAAGAGCCTTCTCCATTTCCTCGATTTTAACCTACATGAGAATCATTTTTATTTAGATCACCATTAGAGGCAACATTGAAATCTTCCTTTGAGGGAACAAAGAGGTTCATATCTACATCACCATTATCCATCCTATCACTCAACTCTGAGGCCTCAACACCTTCCACTCTAACCTCTTTCTCCATCACATTTACCCCTCCTCAAACTCTTCCTCCTCATCTTCTTGGTTAGTAAATCCTCCCATTCATTCTCCCCACTTTCCTCTTCATTCATAGGTTCATATTCTTTGTTAGGGGAGAATTCCTCCTCACTAAAAAGAGCAACACACTTCCCTTTGTCTTTATCCCCCTTCTCCATAGAACTGACTTTGGCCAGTTGGGTCGATCTCCTACCACTCTTATTGGACCCACTAAACTCTTCTTCTTTTACCTCCTGTTGTTCTTCTTCATTATCTTCAATGATAGTGATGAAAATTTCTTTCTTGGGGTTTCTTTGCAACTTCTTGCTTTTGGGATACTTAAGCAACAAAGGAGAATTTTTTCTTTTTCCCGAGAGTGGTCTTCAGTGAAGCAAGGTCCATAGACTGAACAACAGGTCTATGCTTAGGTTTTGGTTTTTATTAACAACATTTTTACTTTCTGAGGCTAGGTCCTTAGAAGGAGAAGAGAATTACTCTCAATTGGCTCAATGCAGACACTAGAATTGTGAGATTTTTGGCCAGTTGGGGTTTTCACTTTAGCAGAGGCTTTATCCATATTCGCATTAACAATGTTGTGAGGGTTAGCTAATCAAAGAGCCCTAGGGTTTCCATGAAAATTATTAGAGAGAAAATTTGTACAAAGCCATCATTAAACCTTGGTGTAGAGGAGGTGAGGCTCCTTTTTCAATATATTGTTGAAGGGAGGAGAAAATATAAAACAAGATATTTATTTTCTCATTATGCATAATGTGGTTGAGAATTGGAAAATGGTAACCATGCATTGTCATATTCTACCTTCAAGGGTAAAGAATCACATTACATACAAATTTACCACAACATACGAAGGAGGGAGCTTGAGGTGAGCATACCCATTCTAAAATCTTTTTTAGTTTCTCTCCTTTCTCAAAAAACTTGTTCACAAAGCTTTAGTATTTACCATTACTTTTTTAACAATGTTCATACCATTCTTAGCCAAACTAGTGGCTTCCAAGATCATCTGAGTAACCTAATATTTCATTGAACCAATCAACACATGACCATCCTACCAGGAATTTATGAATTTTGGGGTCAATGTGTCATTGTAATCGTGTATTGCTTGGAAAAAGGATGCCAAGCCAATTCTAACAAAAAACACCAAAAGTTCATCATTGTGTTGCAGATTTCCATAGATAACAGGTTTAGTTCTCTTTTTGGGACTCCACATATCTATAGAATACTGGTTGAAAACACCAAAATTTCTCTATAAACCCTTGTTCAAGCACATATCCAACTCACAAACCTTGAGCTTGCAATTTTTATCACTAAAAACCTTAATTTTTAAAATTGCTATATTAATGCCAACAAGAAATAAAATAGGGAACACTCAAGAAGAAATTCAAGTCATTATTGACAGTATCAAGCTTGCTATGAATAAGAACATAATCCCCCATACCGTCCTTGAAATAGTAATTGAAGAGGACTTAATGCACACAGGGAATGAAAAGCATGTAATTCATTTCTGATATTGTATTAATTAGAGCTGATCATGATTATTGAAAGGCCTTTGATAATCCACACTTCAATAAATCTATCGTCATTTAATAAATTTTTATTTTTAGTCATCCTTTTCCAAGTACCATTCCCTTTATTATTACATTCTCTCATCATTGCATTGTACATTCCAATTCACCCTCTTCTAATTACTACTTCTTGTCATTTGAATACCTTAATGCATAGATATATCCTTCTTGATTGAGGGTCTAATACTCCTTAAATCTCTCCTAGTCATTTGACACATATTTAGGTGAAGCCTCATATTTTTCCTTAGTGACTAATTCTTTTCTATGGTCTGGCAACACTAAAATGACCTAATGTGTCCATTCTTTATGCTTAAGAGCTTCATTAGCTATTGCATCAATAGCTAAATTCACTTCTCTATACAAATGTTGTATTTTATAATTATGGAAGGACTTAAGGATATGTTCGTTGTCCTCCAAACTATCACATATCTCCCAGAACAATAAATCCCCCCTTCAAATAATCAATGATAAGTTTTGAATCTCCTTCAATGATAATTTTGGTAAATCCCAACTCCTTCAAATGCTTTAAACCTACCAAACGGCCATAGCTTTAGCCACATTATTAGAACAAACACCTAATTTATTGTCATATCATTCTATAATATTACCATGATGGTTTCTAATAATTCCCCCAACTCCATCAAGCCTTGGGTTTGCCTTGGAGCACCCACCAAGATTGCATTAGAACCAGTCCATCTCAGGAGGAGTCCAAACAATGTTTTTTCTATTTAAATACTTAATCCAATTGAATTTTGTAAGATCTTGTTTTATCCCCCATATCTGTTTAATCCTAAGCTCTTTATAATAGGGCATGTGTTTTGAGGATCCATAGACCCCCACATTTATATTCTCCTGAATTTAATACATGATCGCCATGAAAATATAGATTTTGTTTCTTTCAGACTCTCGAAAGATCCTGCTATCTTTTCATAAGCCCCAATAAATAAAGGGAGGGACTTGTCTCCAAATATCCATAGTAATGTTGTGAGAATAAGGACTTACATTCCAATTGTCAATAAAATGTCTTATTGAAGAGGGGAAGACTCAGTTGATCATGAGAATAGGAAGAAAATATGACCATACCTCTTTGGAGTAGGAACAATGAAAAGCAGTTGCTTATAGACTCCTCATATTCATTACAAAGGTAGCATCTATTCACAAACTGAAACCCTCTTTTATTAAGGTTATCGGTAGTAAGGATCTTTCCATGAAGAACTACCCACCAAAATAATTCACTTTGGGTATCAAGTTTTTTTGTCCAGACATTGTTCCACTAAAACTCACTGTAATGAATCAAAGGATTTTCCAAAACTTCATAAGTAGATTTCAATGGGAGGTTCCATGAGGTATGAATAGTCCAAATCCACTCATTCCTTTTGTCTTTTGAGAAGAAAGAACTAACTCCCAACTTCTAATATAAAATTTACAAAGCAACATTCCAGTTTTGTTGTCTCCCTCCCCTAAGGTTGACTCCAACCAACATTTTCTAAATCAATCCATTAAGGCTCCATGCCATCCTAGTTTATATACCCATAAAATTTCTTACCAAAAGTTGTAATAAGCCTTTGTTTTAATTGAAGGAGCTAGTGAGTGGATGAGAGACAAGAACCATTTAGCCAAACATCCTCCCAAAAATTAGTGTCTTTACCATTTCCAATTCTTTTCTTAACCCCCAATTTTAGAACACTTCTTATTTTAAGAAAATTATTCCAAAACACTAAACCATAAGAAAGATCCAAATCACTTATAAAATATCCCTACTCCTTGTTTCTTAGATATTTAGCCCTTATGATTTTAACCCAGTTTTTAGCACCTTTAAGAATATTCTAGCCTATTTTAGCAATAAGAGATTTATTAAATAGTTTCATCCTTCGTATGCCCTATCCTCCAAACCTTTTAGGAGCACACACCTTTTCCCAACCCACTAAAGCCATTATGTTTGTCTCCTCAATATCGAACCACAAAAATATTCTTTGTATATATTCTATCTTTTCAACAATAAAAGAAATGTTAACAAGAGATGTAATACATCGGGATGTTTTGTAACAGAGCTTTGAGTAGCTGAAGTTTACCAACCCGACTTAGGAGTTTGACCTTCCAACCCTCCAAATTTATTTCGATTCTCTCTATGACGTAATTCTAATAGTTACTACTAGGTTTTTTAGAAATTAGAGGAAGGCCCAAGTAGGCAGTAGGAAGAACAACATCTTGAAAACCTAAAATCCACATAACTCTATCTTTGACAATCTACTCAATATTGAAGAAATATATCTTAATTTTATTATAATTGATGCATTGGCCCGAGGCCTTATCATATTTCCAATGACAAGATTCTACAACCGAAGCTTCTCCCATAAGAATATTCATCCACAAATTGTTGATGAGAAGTAGGAGGAAGAGAGGAAGCAACTTTAAACCCTTTCAACAACTTCTTGTGCAAAATATTTTGCATGTTTCTTCCTAGAACTTTGGCCACCTTGCCTCAATCCACAACCACACAAGAAGAACCCCTTGGGGGTACCATTGACTAAGATAGAAAATTTAGGGGTAGTAACACAAGAGTTGATTAGCTTAAGGAGCCTTCTTTGAACCCAAATTGTTTAAGGATGGAAAAAATAAATGGCCAAGACACTCTATCATAGGATTTAGAGATGTCCAATTTGAATGCCATCCCAAGTTTCTTACTGAGCTCCATAGAGTGGAAAACCTCATTAATATAGATAGTTGCATCTAGAATATGTGTTCCTTGAATACAACTATTTTGATTATTAGCAATCATTTTATTCAAAACAACCTTCAATCTATTCACAATAATCCTAGAAAAAATATTAAACGTAGTGTTCAAAAATTAATAGGCCTGAAGTCTTTTATGGAGGAAACATGTTCCTTTTTCATAATGAGAGCAATAAAAGTGAAATTCAATTGATTTAAGAGTCTACCCGAACAAAAGAAATCTCGAGAAGCATTTAAAAGATCATCTGGCCTCGGGCTTTAAAAGTGCCAAAGGAAAAAAAACAACATACTTAACTTCTTGGATAGAGGAAAATTTAGTCAGATATTTTAGATCTTGTTCTATGATTACTTGGGGAATCACTTGTAAGAGGTCATAAAACTCCACAGAGGCAACATCATAGTCCTTCTGAGAGTTTGAAAAAAAATTAAAATTACAACCTCGTCAATAATTTCATATTTAGAATTAATTATGGACCCATCTTGTTTTACTAAATATCTTATCTTGCTTTTGCTTTTGTGTTTCATAGTGGACTGATGGAAAAACTTTGTGTTTTTCTCCCCTTCAGAAAGCCATTAGATTCAAGATTTTTATTTCTAGAAGATCTCTTCCTTATTGGTAATTTTAAACCATTGAGCCCTAAGGTCACATTCCTTATTACAAATAGATTCATCCACCACACCTCCCTCCATCACTTTCTACACCTCTTTTATATTGTCTCCAAGTCAATTTTCAATATGGAAAATATTGCCAAAGGAAAACTTAGTCCAAACTTTAACTCTATCCTTTACATTCTTTAAGTTAGTAGCCAAGAAATACATAGGGTTTCTAGCACAAGATTTTGTATACACTCAAAATATCTTGATCGATATCATGCACTTGATTATAATATACTAACACCAATTCTTGTTTAATCATTTCCACACTAACCAATTAATTGAATAACCTTTATTTAATTAATTGAATTCATTGGATTTCCTCCTAAAATCGGATAATACACTTTATCAGATTATTTCATCATATCCTAATGTTCTTCCTTTAATTAAATAAATCAATTTTATTTAATTGAAATCCTAAAGTTCTAACATCCCCTCATTTGATTTAAATAAACTCAAGCATTTAAATCAAATGTCATAAATCAACTAATTTCATCTAAGTTAATTAATCTTAAATTAATTAACTCCTAACACTAATCCTCCATTCCTCTAGATTCTAACTCCACCCTAGGGTAAGTAAACCTTGGTAAACTAACCAAGTTGCACATGTAAATCAATTTATTTGATTTACTAATTACCTTATTTTCTTTCAAAATGGCATATTCTTAGAATATTCCACACATTTGGCTTTTCCCTCCCAAAGGACTTTTGTCTTCTTTCTTGAGCCACATTGGCATTAAATAGCTCTTACACATTCTCTTACACAAGCCACCTTGACCTTAAATAGGTCTTACACCTCATCTTACACAAGCAACCTTGGCATCATTTCTCTTACACATCCCATCTCCCAAGCTGTCCTCAAACATGTGTGAGCACATCTCCTCCAAGATTCATTAGCATGTTGAAAAGTGGCACTATCCTATTGGTCTTATTTTTAATCCCACATTCTCTCCATTCTTCACTCTTCAATCATTGGCTTCTATAAATAGAGGCATCATTTTCACAATGAGGATCCACAACTAAGAGCATTATCACTATAGGCATTCCATTCCATAGTTTTCATCATTTTCAAGGAATTTAGCTAGATTATAATCAATTTCATACTTTGTTCATCACAAATCCATCATCAAGCTTATCAAGGGGTTAGGAAAGGGCTTCTTTCCACATCAAAGGAGCACTAATCCCCCTATGGGATGCTGGTTTGAGCATTAGAATAGTATTTCATTAGTAGTTTACTTGATATTCTACTTTTTTTTCATGTTCTTATGATTAGACGAATTTCATAGGGAACACTTAATTCCTATTTGTTTCTTGACTAATGATCACTTGTGTGTTCATGTTTGAGTAGGTCTAGGTGAAGCATTCACATTTTGGTGCTAGAAGGAGGGAACAAATCTTAAAATTAACACGTTTTTTCTCCATTTCCATCATTTTTTCTCTTTTCCATCTTTCTAGGACTCAGCGACGTTGAAAATACAAACAACAAAACAAACATGGTCTTTGTTTTCCATAGAGCGGCGCTAAAATCCTCAAATAGTGATGCAACTATAAATAGCAACACTGACAGTCTTAAATAGCAATGCTGAAATTCTTAAAGAGTGACATTGATCATATTCAAATGGTGACGCTATTGGTTTTTCTTTTATAATCAATCTTAAAATGGCCATATCTTGGTCATATAGAGGTCTTTTTCGAAGCTTTTTTTGTGAAATGGGGTAGAATTTCATAAGCTATGCGATGGTGTAGGTGTTTCTCAATTTTTGTAGAGTTAAAATTTTCAATTTTACACCTAAATTCAAATCGCATTGTAACTTGGTCTAAGTTTTAGGTTTTTTATGCTTAATCATTCATCTAACCCTCACATCTTCTTGTTTCTTGATCTCACCTAACATTTTGAGCATTGATTGAAGGTTTTAAGAGGAACATGGAGGATTCAAGGGAAAGAAAAAGCATTTGATATCCATTGTAATAGTGTTTTCAAAAACTCATGGGAAAATAACTCATCATATGTTATTTTTCATTCATGCTTTAGGACCAACTAGCATTACTTTGGGCTTAAAATTAACCATCTACACAAGCTTTATCAAAGTAAGGTTAAAAAGAACATTAGAAACTCACTAGATTTGATTTTGGGTTTTAAAAATTGGACAAACAACTTCACATTTGATTTCGGTGCTTAAAAAGAATCCATCATTGCTTTGAGGACTAAAAATAATTTGTGTTTTCTTTGTCTTGTAATCTTCTCTACAAATTTGTGTCATTCAAATGTGTATGCACTTCTCTCATGCTTCACGGTGATCTTGAGAATCAAAAGAATTTTAGTGGCATTAGGTTGTCTAAAATATTGCATCCACATTTCAAAGTTGGGTTTTTAAAATTAAACAATTCATGTAAGTGTGAAGAAAAGGCACTGTGTGTGTTCCCTCCTAAATGTGTTAGGTACTCAAACTAAAAATGTACTTCTCTAGTATTGTTCACCTTTAGAGAGCCTAACTTGGTGTGAAAATGTACTCACCCCAAGGTAATGAATCAAGCCGGTAACGAGCTAAATGCCAAGCTACTCCCAACTGGTATATAAATTAGAATGTTGAGGAAATCTTAGCATTACAAGAGCTCCTACGGACAAGAAGCTTATTCTCCTTATAGGAGTTGATCTTGCCTCTCGTGTTCCCTTCTGAACGGGTGCCTTGATTATGAACCAATTTGTTTAGGATCCAAAATCCCTGACTATTTGTTGGTGTTAGGAGGTTGGACCTTCGATGTTTTCCCACATACTTGCAGTTCTTAGTAGAAATGAAAAGTTTGTCATGGGAGATTCATGAGAACTCAAAGCTTGCCTGACCCATAGAAGTGATTTTCATGGAGGTGAACTAGTGTGTTCAAGCTTCTAATCATCCACTTTGAATAAGTGCAGCTGGAGAAATCCAAGTGGGAATCCAACACTTTGCTTGAAATCTCAAAACGTGGAAACAAACATTCAACAAGGTCATCAAAATTCGAACCCTTTGGAAAGAGAAAATACCTTTGAAAATTCCACATATTACTACTTGTCCCTAGGGATTCTATCTATAGAGGCTTTTATATATTTGGGCCTATATCTCAATTTTCTCTCTCTAAATTCAACCTAGGAAACTATGCCCTTGAATCCTTGATTTCAACATAATGGACCTTGTGGAATGAAAAGGGGTTAAGACATAAACATGCAGTTTGAAATTTAAGAAAGAAGTGTGGATGTGGTAAAATCAATTCATTAATAAAGTTGAAATCAATTGAACCCCACACATGTGCTTGTAATCTTCTATCTTATGGTCTTCCAAGCAAAACACTGGTCTTTTGGTTTGAAATACTCTTAGGGAAAAGCATGTTCTTCACTACCTTGGTCCTGTAAACAAAGTCCTCTTAGGTTCATCTAGGATCAAATCAAACACTTCACCCTCCCAAAACATCAATCAAATCCCATTTCACAAACAACCTTTGGAACTTTGGAAAAATCATGTTCATATTAAAATTTTGGTCAAAATCAAAATCCCCTTTGCTTGGCTAAGTGTGTATGGATGAATCCTTCCCCACACATTTAGTTATATTGTCATACTTTTGGACAATTTTATCCCAAGGTAACATCTAACATCTTGGGATTTACAAGTCCATTATCCAAATCAAATCAAACCAAATTCCAATCAAAATCTAAAAATCCTAAATTCTAACATTGATCCAAAGTTCTCAAAAGTTCAAACACCCATATCACTCACCCTTGGGTATGTCTTGGGATCATCATGGAAAAATAGGCCCTTAAGTGGTGATGAAAAATAAAAAAATTAGAGTTAGGGAACTTGACCTAAAAATTTGAATAAGTTATCTATATGATTTCAAAAATATGTAAGGATAGAATTTTTAGAAACTTGAATGTAGTTTCTAAACTACTAAGTTTATTTAAAAAATTAAAAATCTATTTGGTGAAAGTTAATTTCAATGCGGTGGTGCCAAATTTGGAAAAATCAAGAAGTAGATTATTACTTGTCTGACCACCCTAACCACAATAAAATGATTATTTTTTTTTATAAGCTTTTAGATATAAGTAGAGGAATCATGTCCCGATGTCATGCATATTTTTTTATAATTTGTTTCCATGTAAATAATTAATTCTGAATTTTTTATTACAACTTTTAAAAAATATAAAATTTCATCTGTCTAACCACCTTAATTTGGTCAAAAATTCATGAAATTCAATTTTATTTATTTTTAATCCTATATTATGAAAAACATAGAATGTGATGCATGTTTTGGAATCAAAAAATATTATACGATTTGAAAGTTATAGATGTTTTTCAATCAAATGACCTAAGAAATGTAGAAATGTAAACAAAATGTAACATAAATGAAGGGAAAGGAAGATGTGCACATAGAGGCTGAAGAGGGATGACTTGGAGGTTTGGAAACTTGAAGAATCTGATGCAGAGACCCATTGGTACATTTATGTCATTCTGGGTGACCTAGTCCTTTTTTTGTGAAAATTTGTTAGAACCCGTTTCTGCCAAAAGGGTACTCATATCTACAGAAAACCCTAAAATGCATGTATGGTGGGACTAGGTCACCCAAGGTGGTGACCTATTCCACCTAGGAATTATTGGTTTTTGGGGATTAAAGTATGATTATTTTTGCTTGTCGAGATTGTCTCACAAAACACACTAAAATAAGCCATGTATGTGCATTAAGGGGTCATTATAGCATAAGAAAGGGTCGAATTAGTGATGAAAAGCATAGGAGAGTGTGAAATTTTTTTGTAACACCTTACAACACTTTGGCACAAGGCTTGGAAAGGGGTAAAAAGATGTTGAAAAAGGTCCAAAATCCACAAGCAGGGATCCAAATGAGTGAAAAGTGTCAAAGGCCCTACACTTTTTGGCGACACATTTAGCCCCCACTTTAGTGATAGGATGAAATTGCTTCAATCTCACACTAAAGTTTCCTAATGGAGATGGTGAAGGATGGTGAAGAAGAAGAATGAGAAATATGGAGGAGGTGGTCAAGCCCCCAAGGATTCGAGATTCTAAGTCAAAAAGACATCAATGCAAGAGGACACATTCAAGGGTGAATGCATTACAACAAAATGATATACATGATCATGCAATGGCGAGGATTAGTATTAAGAGAATAAGGAAATATGTGCTCACCTTGGGGCCACAAAACATTAGGTTGTCCATGGGGTTAGTTGTCCTAAAGAAGGTAAGAAACATACACACGGTTTGTATGTACTCACAAAGGTGGCTATGGGGAAATTCATGTTGTTGGTTGGGCTTCCCAATCAAACCATACCAAATTTATACCTCCTGATAAATTTGATAAGGCGCCACAAAATAAAATGATGTTTGGAATGATTTTTTTCAAAGGGATTTTGCTTTGTTCATGCGAGGTAGATCATCTTAAAGAACATCATGTGCAATGTCACCAAGAGAGGAAAAGTGCAAAGGGACTCATCTTGTATCCAAGAGAGGAATAACTCATCTTGTATGCAAAAGAGGGAAAATGCAGATGTCTCATCCTGAGCAACATTGTACCTAATGTTTCCAAGAGAGGGAATCACAAGAAAAGGAAAATCACATAGTGAAATGTGAGTGTCGATGTATGCCCCCACTTTAAAGGAATTACTACACACCATTCTATAAGCAATTGCTTTAAAGTAGAAGAGGAAAAGGACATGAGAGCTTGTTCGGAAAACCCTGTGTCAAGTCATATGTTTCTGAATTAAGCTATGCCATGAAGAGGGGTGTGTGTCACATGCGAGTCAACTTAATACATGTCATCCACATCCCAAGCTTGCTCTTATATTTTCATAAAAGGTGAATGAGTAGTTAAAAGAGACAACGGAAAGTGACATACGAGGGAAAAAGGATAACTAACCCCTTGCCCCCACTTAGTGTAGGAAAAGAGTGAGCCGAAGAGATGGAGGAAATATAAGGTAGAGTGAAGATCAGTATCGATTAGAGGAATGAGGTGCCCCCACATAAGAGAGAATACCAAACTCGTTAAGATGCTGGATTTTGAGACTCAAGTCTTTACACTCATTAGTGTGATGACCATGAACTCGGTGGTAAGCACAAAAGGAATGTTTGTTGTAAAATTTCTTTCAAGTTTGAGGAGGAATGGAGATCACGTGATCTTGGATGAGTCTCAACAAGATACCCTCTTGATCAAGGGTAGAAGGTGTTTTTTTGGCTTGCAACAAACAAGTGTCTTGCTTAGTAGAGGATGTCATACTTACATAAGGCACTATAGATTATGGGATTTTATATACTCCTTTGGAGGAGTGTGTAAAATCCAAATCAGTAGTGGGTTGCGAGATGACAGTGGCATTAAGCAAAGAGTCCTTTGTTAGGTTTA
Organism: Sequoiadendron giganteum; assembly: GCA_007115665.2. NCBI lineage: Eukaryota > Viridiplantae > Streptophyta > Pinopsida > Cupressales > Cupressaceae > Sequoiadendron > Sequoiadendron giganteum. Next base: position 994 of record VCHN02003075.1, on the reverse strand, counting down.
AAGGATCACTTTCTAAGGTTGGGTTAGAAGGGTGATTCGGGATAGGGTTGATTTCAAGGGAAGGCTTGGTGATTTTGATTAAAGGACAATAAGCAAGACCATGATTAGATGTTTGCATGATAGGATCGATAGGGTTACAGATACTTTGTTTGTTAGCACCAAAACCTTTTCCATTATAGCCAAGTTGTTTCATTAGCTCATAAAATTTTCCATAGAGCTTTTTCAGCTTTTTTGGATTGGGTGAGAGTTCGTTGTTGGCTTCTTTATCTAAAGTAGTTGAGGTGGATGATTTCGAAGGATCGACTGAGTCTTGTGTTGACAATGCTACATTTCCATTGTTAGAGTCGTTGGTTATGATCTTGGATTCTCCTATTAAAGGAGGGGTGATGTCTAAGGAAACCCAATCATCATCTAGGGATGTTTGTTGTATGGGTTCCACTTGGGTGGTTGGTGTTAAGGTGTTGAAATGATTCTCTTTGGATTGTTCAATGTTTAAGCAACTGTTAGATTCAGGGTCGGTATCAAGTGTGTACACTTTTTTTCCATAGATGTACTTCATCTTGTGATGAAGAGTGGAAGGTACTCCATTCATAGCATGAATCCATGACTTTCCTAAGAGAGGATTGTATGAAAGGTCATGAGGCATAACATGGATTTTAGTGTCCAATGTGGCCATTCCAACTATAAGAGGTATAGTGACCACACCGAGTGATTGCTTAGTGATGTTGTTGAATCCTCGGATAGATAGAGAATCCGGTTTGATGTGGGATCTATCAATGCCAAGCCTATTCAGAAGGCTCACACTACACACATTAAGAGCAGAACCAGTATTTACAAGTGTTTGCTTGATCCCTTTTGTTTTATTTTAAGAGATTATTATGAAAGCTTAATTTTGTTTTTGCACATCCAAAGGAGGAAGCTCACTTTGGTGAAAAAAATATCAGCATTAATTCCATGAATAATAGCTTCTATGTCATTTGATGACTCATTACAA
>VCHN02001839.1:0-19762 GCA_007115665.2 Sequoiadendron giganteum | reverse complement strand
AATATTTTTATTTTTATTAAATTTTTATTGGTCTTAATTGTTGTTTTTAAAAATCAACGTGTACGGACAACATAATTTGACCTAAACTAAACATTTTTTGAATCTTTTTTTTTCATTTTGTAGAGAATTGTCTGAAGATTAATGTCATATAATTTTTTTTACAAGAAACTTAACCAAATTTTTTTACTAAAAAGCAAAAAAAGCCTGATATTTCAAGTTTAAGGACTAGTTTGCTTTGAAATTAATTAAAAAATAGAAAACATAATCCAATCTTAATAAAAATTATATATTTGGAAACTAGACATCGTGTTCTATAATGAGTTTTAATTTTATAGATTGATTTAGAAAAAAAGTCCATCAACCATATTGCCAAGTTGGACATTCTTCTTCAATTTGCCTTAGTTTTTAAGTTGCAGGTCAAAGGCTAAGGCTCAGATTGCCAAGCCTTTCCTGAGCCTAAAACCAAGGCTACATGTGGGTTCTTAATTTAATTTTTAAATAACGTGTATGCATTACTAAAATGTGTACACGTTAATTAAATGAAACGCATACACGTTATCTTTTTACTCGTTGGGTAAAGGTAACATGTACCCATTATGAAACACATACACATTTTATTTTTGGAATGCATATGCGTTTCATAATGTGTACGTGTTTCTTATATGACCGTTTTTCCCTAATTTGAAAAATTCTAATAAAACACATTTTTTCTGCATTACGGTCTGAAAGCGCCATTTTCTACATTTTTTATTGTAAATTTGTCTTGTGCAGTGAATATTCTATTGCAAATTATTGAAAGGACAAGTATAGGTTGAATTTTCTAAAGTGGAATCAAGTAAAAGAAGATTTTACAAGAAGATTTGAAAAAATAGAACTTTTGGATGTATTCGTGATGTTTTTGTACTTCAAAGTTTATAAAAGAAAGGATCTTCGTAGTACATAATTTTATTTGAATAATTGAAGGAGATTGAAATTTGAAAATAGGTTACAAGTGAATCATTTTTTTCGTCATCAAAGAGGGTTTCGTAACCATGGGATCAAAGAAAAGACAAAGAAAAAAGTGTAGAAAGTCAATGACACCCAAAGAAATTCAAGCAAATAAAGATATGGAGGCAAAAAGACAAAGGGATAGAAGAGAAAGGATTCATCAAATGAAAAATTTGGAAGCATCTAGTTCCATGAATGTTGAAGAGGAAGCCATGAATGATTAAATGAATTTAGATGATGCAAATGTAGAGATGGTGAATATGGAAAAAAATGCAATTATGGAGACAAACCCAACTATGCCTTCAACTTCAACTTTGAATGATATGGAAATAGTACCTATGAAAACAACTTCAGGTATGTCATGCCCAAAAAATTTCATCAAGAAAACCCAACAATTTTTTTTTATAAATTATTACCTTGCTTTTAATATTTTAAAATTAAGGTATACATTTCACTAAGTATTATGAGGAGTAGGATATATCTAAGGTACACACTAAACACATTAAATACTAAGTGGCCACAATGATAACACCGCTTAACCGTAACACACTGCCATGAATACTAATAATTTTCTTAAATTAATTCTATGACTATTAGTAAGAAAATTTTCTTACAAAATTCATCACGACAAAACTCCAAAAAAATACATGACTATAAAAAAATATTATTATTAGTGCTATATTACTATATTCATGCTTGATCATCCCACTCATGATTGTTATATATTAAATTTGTTTGGAAAACTAATATATTATTATTGGCATTAGTTTCACTCCTAAAATCATTACCATAGACAAAGGCTATTATCATTGGTGGTAATGTTAATGATAATATTGCTTTTGATATATTTATTAATATTAATATTTTACACAACATATATAAATATTTTTACAAATGCGACTACCAAATATTAATGTTGTCCCTTACCTCCAAATTATCTTTATTTATTTTATTATTTATATTTTGATATCATTATTATCTCTATATAATATTTATAAATCTATCTATTTAATTTTATTTTATTAATATTATCATTGCCCACTAAGATTATTTGTTAGTATCAATATTAATGGCACCCTCATGTTGACATTACTATCGACTATTAGTATTATTTTCATATTCACTAGCACTAACACTGATATTAATTACAATGCTAACCCTTCTCTTAATATTAACATATATACATATAATGTAAACATAGACGTTACTCCATTATCGTTAATGCTAGATCATCCTTGGTTTCGTATTATGGGATAAGATTATTGATATTCGGAATCAACTTCAAATGAGAGTAATGTTGGTTCATTTTAATATTAATACTACTAATTATCAAACTCTACAGGTAATAATGGAGATAGGTATTCATACCTATATCAAAGTAACTCCCAAGTATTAATACTAAATTTCAAGATAGTCGTCCCACTTCCATGTGCAAAATTTAAAACATCAAAGATGGATAAATATACATATAGGAGGTGAGGGCTGTAAGATCAAGGGCTAACTTCTCACGCGATGTAGCTACATTGACTGGAATATCGTAGGACCTTCATTTTTTTTTTTGAAATGTAGACTAGCCTCTTATCTATCTATAACTAAGGTTTGGAGGTGTGACTCATCATGCAACTTGCCACATCAACGCATCTACTAAGAAGTGTCCAAAATTTGACTTTTGAAAGATTCGACCAAAACTTAATCATGCTACCCCTAATAGTCGAACACAAAATATCATTTGTTGCTTGTAAAATATCATATTTTTATTTAAAATAAAACTTATATGCAACTTAAATGGACCAAATACCTATTGGTAACCATAAATCTTTGTTTTCTCTACCTTATATATTTAACACAAATGGACCAATAGTTGAACACATAAAAACTATTTGTTGTTATAAAAACAACACATAATTATTTAAATTACAACTTATATCAAACAAAAATGGACCAATAGTTGAACATTAAAACTTTTTGAAAATCCTTCACATTTATTGAAAAAATACATGGTTTTTATTGTGCTCACCTTTTATATTTGTGATAGGACAAACTATTAATATTAAATATTCCAATGCTTATACATTGCTACCCCAATAGTTGTACACATAAGAACAATATTTATTCATATGATAACAATACTTGTTTAAATGAGTGTCTTATTTTATCAAATAAACATTTAATTTTATAAATGACACACTTATAGTGGATAGTTTAGATATTTTATTTGAGACAAAAAAATATTTATTTCACTTGTTCATGAATGTATTTATGTTTTTTTAACTTGAACAACTATTGGTCCCATAATGTCATGTATTTGGTAATATTTTGTTTAATATATGAAATGAATATATACAAGATATAATATTAATTCATTCTAGTATTGACATGAATAATCACAATTGACTGCATGACTATTGGACCCCTACACAACACAATAATTCGCTCCCAATACATCTTACTATCACCATTTATGCTTGGAATATGTGCCAGAAATAACAAAGATTTATGGTTACCAATAGGTATTTGGTCCATTTAGGTTACATATAAGTTTTATTTTAAATAAAAATATAATATTCTACAAGCAACAAATTATATTTTTTTGTTCGACTACTAAGGGTATCATGATTAAGTTTTGGTCGAACCTTTAAAAAGTCAAATTTTGGACACTTCTCAGTAGATGTGTTGATGTGGCAAGTTGCATGATGAGTCACACCTCCAAACCTTAGTTATAGATAGATAAGAGGCTAGTCCACATTTCAAAAAAAAAAACGAAGGCCCTACAATATTCCAAATAATCACATGTTGACGGTTAGTCACATCTAATTAATACTGCCTATCTCCCCTAGGATGAAACTTGCTGATGAAGATGGCACAAGATTAAATTAGGTTGCTATATTAATGACTCACAACAAATAATAATTTTTGACGTGAGATTTCCAAAAAGACTGAAGAGAGTTAGCATTTACAGGCCAGATAGTGTACAACTAGTAATCTCACACAGTATGCAATGGGTACGCCACAGACAAGAGGAAAGTCAGTTAGGATAAATTTTAGACCATTTTTAAGATCTTGGCCGTAATCTTCATTTTGACTAAACATACTCTAAAAGCCTATCGAACCTTATATCTCAGGCTGCAGCTCACCAAATTGGAGAAGTAGAAGGTCAATACCAGCAAGGAAGAGTTTGGAGGGAGAGTGCCCCCACTATTTTTTTTTTGTTGTTTTATTTTCTCATCTTAAGTCATGTAGTGAGGTCGCCCCCCTTTCTTTTCACTTCCCTTATTGTCCTCTCGGATTTTCAAAATTTGGATAGTTTTACAAAACAATTCCATTGCATTCATTTGTGAATGATGGTGTCTTAGTTCTGGACGTCCACTTTCAAGGGCGCTTTCTGACCCCGGAGACGCAAGCAGCAAGGAACGAGTGCAGATCTTAATTTATTTCATTTTTCATGCATTCAACCGATTATAGACTGTCGTGAGGACTCTAATTTTATCTCTAGCTATACTAAACATGTAGATTATATACACGTGATTTCATTTAAAACACCCTTATTTCATTTTACAGTGTTTTTTTTTTTTTTGAGCATGTTTAACTATTGTCCCGAGAATAAATGAGTGAGCACCCGAGGCTAAATATGTTTACTGTCTTAAGGTCCAATGCACATAGAGCGGGGAAAAAACCAAATGATGAATGGATGGATGGGGGTGCCTGTCTCCAAGGGAGCTTGTGAGCTCTCTATAGGTCGTGGCCTATGAGAGGACACAGCCTCCTAGGGCCGAGCCCCTCAAATTTTTTATTCAATAAAATGGCAGTTACAATCATTCAGCTCAAAATCCTCATAATCTATCATAAAAATTTAGAAAAAGAAACTATTGTTCACATTTTGAAACAACTTCCTCAATGCAGCAATGCACAATAAAAAGTCAACATCACAAATTACATTACAGATTTGATGGTTAGCATACCAATGAAATAACCCATCTCATTTCATTCTCCTATTTTTTTTAACAAGTACTACCTTTCCATGTTACAAAAATAACACAAAATGATTGCTCTTCATATTTTCCCATTTTACAAAAAATATTATTTGCTCAAATTCTCATCTCTACAATATTATCTAGTAGTGAAATAGATGACAAACCATTGTAGAAGGGCTTGCTCTCCACCCTACCGTAATGGCGTCATGGAGCCTTGTGGGCTCTAGCCATACCCCCGAGCAAGGAATTATTTTAGCTCCATAATGATCAATGGAGTCTTTTCTTTTCTTTTTTTACTAAGAGATAAAACTAACATAGCACAATTTACATGCACCTAGGTTCTTCACTTTCTATTTTCAAACATGATCCATACAATAAGCCACCTCCTTACAACCAAGAAACAAGGGCAATGGAAAAAGGAAGAACTTATCTTTTCTTGTATGCATCTAGGGATTGAATTCTTGTATCCATCCTTCCTCTCCAAACCAAGCCATATTCATCCCTCTCTTCCAAAGAGATGGACTCCTCTTATTTTCTCATTCTTTCGACCATCTTCACTCAAGTTCTCCAAGAGGAGAAGTGGGTAACATCCCCCTCCTCCTTCATCCCCAACTATCTAGAAATCTCAAAAATTGTAACCCTTGGAGAGGGAGGTGTGAGTGTCCCCACATCATCAATGAGGGTCTTTTCCTAAATTAAGAGGGGTACATGCACTTGGAAAACCCCTCAATCTTTTCACCCCATCCTTTCTTCAAAATTCGTCACTCCTCATTAAGGGGACTTTTTAGGAGTCAAATCATGTCCTTGGGACCCTATTGCATGCCCACTTGACCCCTACCTTCATGGTATAGACCCTAGGGGGTTTATTTATACATCCCAACCCAAGAAATTGACCGAAAACCTTCTTTAAAGACCCCCTTAAGGTTCCATCCGAGTTTCACACTTGTATGAAAGGGTTTCTAAACCTTAACCCCAACTTACATCTCACATGACACACAATTAAATAACCTTCCACCCCAAAAGAATAAACACAATGACTCTATTTCCTTCTAAGCTCCAAAATAAGGAAATCAAATACATAATCACAAGAGAATGTCTTTCAATTTATTCTCATTGGTTCTCCCTTCTCATGCACCCGTTTTTTTTTTCCTGCACATTACCAATGAAATCATAAGCAACAATCACATATCACATTAATTTGGTAGCTGAATAAGATTTAATTATACAAAAATTTCATTAAAATTCCAATTCATATTCATAATCAACAAGTTCCTAATACCTTCATGGAAATGATAATAAAACATGTCAAAATTAAATACAACCACATTGTCAAGCAATCACACTATACATTGTCTAAAATATATCTAAGCATCTATTTAGGAGAAATATATAACAAAATTAAGATTGTATTATTCACATGTGAAGTGGGTATTACATGTATGTCTTCAAATCCACCTCCCAATGATATGGAAAATGCACCTATTCAAACAATCTCTCCAGGTATGTTTTCAAACCCAAGTCTTGATAATATTGATTTTGCTTGTTTAGATGAAGTTGGATACACCATTGATGATATCAATAATTCTAGGGTTGAAACAATGCAAAACAAATAAAAATGATGAAATTATATCTTATGAGAATGTAAATGATACTCAAATCCCTCATATTGATGAAAATGAGAATGAAATCCCTTTTACATTTGAAAATTAAAATGGAACCCCTTGTGTGAATGAAAATGAAACCCCTTGTATGGATGAAGGTGAAAATGTTTTTTTTACAATTGAAAAAGATGTGCTAGATAACCTTCGTGGTAAAGTTTCTTGGAGACAAATTAGAACTTATGGAAATAAAATATATAAAATGTTTTTTTATAGAAAGAAATTAGGATTCCAATGTCAACTCATGGTGCAATTGATGAGAATGTGGAAAATGAGAAAAGTGATGAAAAAATTAGGTATTTTTGTAAAACCAAAAAAGAAAGATGATTCAGTAGAACAAGTCATTTCTAGTGTTGCTAATGCTATTGATTTTATAGGTAAGAAAAGTCGATCTAAAGATAAAAATGCGGCTCGTCGTGCAATAACAACTGCTTTAGTTGATAAAGCAACTTCAAATAAAAGAATGTTAAGTAAGATTAGTAAATGTATAAAAGTAAATCCCAAAACTTTGATTAGAGCTGCTAAAAGAAGAGAAAGTATTGAAAAGGATCCAATTAATCAATGTTGGAGTTTTAGTGGTAGACTCCCAAGATCAGACATGAAATTAACTAATGAAATTAAATCTTTAATCAATAAATTTTGGCATGATAATACAAGAGTATCACCTAACATTAGAGATGTCTTAAAATTAAGGGTGGGTTCCAAAATTCGTGTACCTCATCCAAAGCATCTCTTAGATATGACTCAAACTAAATTATATAAATTTTTTTTAGATGTTTCAATCTTACCATTGAATATTAAAATAAGTCAAAGATCATTCGAAAAGTGTAAACCTTGGTATGTTAGAATTAATAAGCAACAAATTTCTTGTTGTTGTAAGACTCATGTACAATTTTGTTATTATTATGATAGTTTTCAATATATACGATGCACTTTGCATGTTAACCAAATTATGCAGGACATTTGTGGTATTAATATGCCACCTGAAAGAATCAAAGATTTTATATCAGGTTTGTTTTGCGAACCCTCTAATGGAAACTTATTTTATTTAAAATCATGTATTTCTAGAGAATGTGATAGATGTGCTAACTTTTCATTATTAGGTGAATGTATGCATGAAAGTAGTTTAAATGAATTTGGACAACAATTAGTAGATGTAAAAAGATTCAAAAATGTTGAGTATTCTTTAAAAGATGGAAAAACTGGAAAACATTGTGAGCTAATTATGGAAAAAAATACTGTGCATGCATTTATTAAAGAATTTAAAGATAAGATTGTACCTAAATATGTTCAACACTCTCAGTATGCTCATTGGCTTGATAATCAATTTCGTTTATGTAAAAACACATTCCCAATTGGAACTATATTGTCGGTTGTTGATTTTGCTGAAAATTATACTCTTGCTCCACAAGAAGAAATTCAATCACAGTATTATAATTCAGTGCAAGTATCTATTTTTGTTCATATTGTTTATAGACATGCAGATGATAGTAGAGAAGATAATAGAAATTTTTTGAGAGAGTACCATTTTTATGTAAGTGATAATCGATTACATTCATCTGAGTTTGTTCAATATTGTTTTGATATATTTTACAAAAATTTAAAAGAAAGAGGAATTCAATTGCTAGAACATCTCATATGGTCAGATAATTGCACGGGTCAATTCAAAAATGCTAGGATGTTTTATTGGTTATGTAGAGTTCATAAGGAAAATAATATCCAGCACATATGGAGTTTTTTTGAAGCCGGTCATGGTAAGGGAGAACACGATGGAGCAGGTGCATGTGTGAAAAGAGCTCTTGCTAGAGAGCAACTAAAATTTGAGGATGCTACAAAATTTAGAGATGCACATGCAATTGTAGATTGGTGCAATACCAAATTATCTACAAGAGTAAGTGAGAGCTCAATAATTCACCGCTTCTTTTGGTTAGTTGAAGAAAATGATATTTGTTCTCAACAAGATTGTGAAACAATTAATGGATCTGCAAAATGGCATTCATTTAAGAGTTCGAATGCAAACACATGGAAAATATGGACAAGGGAGTTGGCATGCTTTTGTCAATTTTGTATTGCAGGTGATTGGGAGGCTTGTGAAAATATGGAATGGGTTGAACAATGGCAACAAAGAGCCTTAACACCTACATCGACACATGTTCAACATGGAACAATAATTGAAGATAATCAAGTGTTCGCATCAGATGATTATGATCGTGTTTCTGATCTTGTACAAGAAGGTACATTATTTATTGAGATGAATTTTATATGTATGCATGTTTATATACATGAATTAAATATAAGTCGTGCTCTTTATTGAATTTTTTATCTATTTTTGTAGGACATGTGTATGCTGTTGTTGCACCCGAGGGGAATGAAGAGGAGACAGAGTACTGGTTGGCTAGATGTGTTGAGAGAAAATATAAGTTGGTACATCCTAGAGTGGATGATGATAACTTTGAGTATCCAACTGGTTCAGTCATTGTTGTTGGCACCTGGCTTCGAAAATATTTGATAAGAAAGAATGGCTTGCCTGCATTTGAAGATTATGAAAGACACAAGAAGATTATACATTATTCACATTTGATTTTGGCAACCAATATAAAACTAGTTAGATATCAAGGGAGGCCTGCTAATAAAGTTTTATGGACACTTTCAATGGATGATCATGAGACAATCATAGATGCATTACAAAAAAGAGAGGATGTAGATGGTACAACAGAGTAAATAAATATTGGTAAGTATATCTAGTTGTATGTATATATTTAATTGATATATATATTTGTCTTTAATTCATTTCCTAATTAAATTTTTATATCATTTTTTGTTTCAGGTCTCCCTTGAAACTAGATGCTTTACAAAAAAGAGAGGAGATGCACTCTTATTACAATGGAATTCGAATCTAGAGACAGGTAACTATATATAGTTGTAGATACATTTAGTTGAGAGTATAAATATAAAACTAAATTTAATTCATTGTCATTTTATAAAAATTTTATAATTGATTTCATATCCCCTTAAGCCATTCTCTTAAAACCCCTTAAGCCATCCTCTTATGTACCATTAATCCATCCTCTTGCATCCCCTTTAAGTCTCTCTATTAATTCCCCTTAAATTCTATAGGACCCCTTAATCCATATCCTTGTATATCTACCCTTAATCCATCCTCTTGCATCCCCTTAAGTCACTCTCTCAACACCCCTTATCCCCTTATGTACCATTAATCCATCCTCTTGCATCCCCTTAAGTCTCTCTATTAATTCCCCTTAATCCATTCTATTAGGACCCCTTAATCCATATCGTTGTATATCTACCCTTAATCCATCCTCTTGCATCCCCTTAAGTCACTCTCTCAACACCCCTTAAGTCATCCCCTTATGTACCATTAATCCATCCTCTTGCACCCTCTTAAGTCTCTCTATTAATTCCCCTTAATCCATTCTAGTAGGACCTCTTAATCCATATCCTTGTATATCTACCCTTAATCCATCCTCTTGCATCCCCTTAAGTTACTCTCTCAACACCCCTTAATCCATCCTCTTAGGACCCCTTAATCCACGATCTTGCATCCCTTAAGTCACTCTCATAATTCCCCTTAATCCATCCTCTTAAGACCTATTAAGCCATATCCTAGGGTTCTTGACATGCATCCCCTTAATCTACCCTCTTACATCCCTTTAAGTCATTCTATCAAATCTCCTTAATCCATCCTCTTAACTCCCCTTAAGGAATTCTCTTAGGATCCCCCTTAAACTATATCCTCTTAGGTCCCCTGAATCCATCCTATGGAAAACATCATTTGTGTTTGCATGGAATTTATAAGATCCAATTTTCTAACTTTTACTATATATTGTTCTTTTCTCGCATGAATTATTTACTTAAATGACTCATAAATATTATAGCTACTTTACTTACATTAATTATTTTTGTAGGTTCTCATCAAGTTGGTCTACCATGTGATTGTCACTGAAAAATTATTTTATCAAGAGACTATGTAAATATCAATTTCTGGTCTTCACCTAAAAGTTGATAAGCTTTAATTATATATACATGCACATATATGTTTCATCATGTTATATAGTTGCATTAAACTTCAATATACATTATATATGCTTGTTCAATGTATGAACTTCAACGAACTTATTAGTCAATTTTTAAATATCTTGTTCCAATTTTATAGATTATACATTTCATGTCTTGTATTTACCACATTTTATATAATTGTTCAATTGTATAGATTATACATTTTATACATACAAGGAGATAGATTTTTGTTTATTGATTCAAATATTTGCTAGAATTGGAAAATAGTTAAAATTACTTGCCCTTAATTTATTATGCATATAATCTAAACTATTTAAGGAATGTTTTAATTTGTCACCTAACCATGTGATAAATTATATATATGAAATTTGATTCTAGATAAGAATTTATATAGTGCATGTATTACTTGAAATTAGATAAAATATCTATACATACATCAGTGCATATAATCATCAAAATGAACATAACACGATCATAATTGACTACATATATAATCATCATATTAAAGTCAACTGATATAAATAAACACAAATATAATAATATTAATCGATATAATGTATGTGAAATGGTCTATGAAATAACATGTTCAAAATGTATGTATTGTTGGAGTTGAGAAGATACAATACCACAAAAGCCCAAAAGATCTTTGCAAGCAAATAACCTATTACAAGGAGAAGCAAAGAGAAACAACAAAGGAAATGCTCAAGAATGTGGAGCAATGTATTCACCTAAAAATGTAAAATGAATAATGATAAAAAGATAGTTTTCAACTACATATAGATGAAAACCCTAAAAAGGAAAACCCTAGGCTTGCATAATAATAATTAATAAAGTAATTAATTATTATGTACCTAATGTTAGCTTAAGTGAAAAGAGGTAAAAGGGAACTTTACGTAATTAAACAAATATTGTTTAATTAATAAAGTAAATACCCAATTACTCTAACACCCCCCCTTAAGATAGACATAGGGAGAAGCTAAAACCTAGAAGAAGCTACTGAAAGCAAAAGCAATGGGTCCCGACAACAAGGCCAGATCAGGTACCCATGTACAAAATCAATGCAAACTAAATGAAATGGGGTAAAGGAGAAAACCCAGTGGGAACAAAACTCCTCCCCAAAATAGAATGCAAGGAAGGAATGCAATGCACTAATGAAAGAAGGATAGGAGGTGGATAACATGATACCCCCCATAAACAACTTCTATCATATAAGTACATGTACAATGATCTCCATAGGAGAGATAGAAAGAGAGAAGAAGGCCCCCCCACAATGAAGAAACTCTTGTCACAATGGTAGATGCCTAATGTAGAATCCAAAAGGAGATCCTGAAGCGGCAAATGATATTCCTCCCCTTGAGAAGAAACGGATCCATGGACCTGTATCGAAGAAACCCTGTGAAGAATGATGAACCAATCTATCTCAAGATGTGTGCCATGATAGGATGCTGAAGAGTCTCACTGTTTGAATGGAAACAAATAATGTCAAATCCAAACTGATGTGGAGAATACTGAAATGCAACCTCTGAATGCACAGATAATGGTGGGCGAACAATGATAACCTGACTGTCAAGGTAGAGGAGATGAATGTCCTCAAAATAATCCTCCAAATCTGCAATATAGGACTCAACAAACAAGAAAGATATGTCTGCAACATAAGAGTCCAAAGTAGCTATGTCTGGAAGATGTATGATTCCCTGCTGCACTGAATCAAGAACAACAAGAGATGTTGATGAAGTCTCAGTCTGAAGAGTAGGAACTGTGAGACAAACCTCTGATCCATCGGAATATGTAAGGGTGTCTAAATACTCAAGCTCCTCTAAAGTATCATGATCAAAGGGTGTATTCTCTCTCCAAGCAATGGGTAAAAGACAATCTGAAGCAGGATCCTCTGGGAATGGAGATAGAATAGGGTCTCCATAGATCTCCCAAAGACGTGTCCAAAGTGGGTGAGGACAATCAATGTCCGATATAACCAACACAGTGTCATGATCAACACTAGACAATATAAGTCCTACTATGTGATTTCTAATAATATCCCATGCTAATCTCCCTCTAAAGTTGTTGGTTCAGGTATGAGATCATACAAATAAGGCAAAATATTAAGCCACCTACAATGTGTAAGTATACCCTTTGCCCATGACTCATAATTACCTCGTTCCAGAAGAACAACTGAAGGGTGAGTAGAAAAACCCATGATAACTCTTCAAATGAAAAATTCAGAGACTAATGATCTTAGCAATGATAAAGCATATCAACATAACCCATCCAACGCAAACAAACCCCATGTAGGAGCCAAGATGACCAAGTAATTGAGCAAAGTGTAAAAACACACAAAGCTGAATAAAAAATACCTGGTAAATATTCTGATAAAATAGACTATAGATCTGGAAAGAGCACGGTAACACCTTTCCAACGTCTATTCGTTTGCGCAAAACGGACACCGTGGCCAAAAGTTATGAATTTTTCAAAAACTGAATTTAGCTTGCAGGAAACGAATTTTCTAGCAAAAAACGTTTATTTCTAACTTGATTTCTGGAAAATCTACTCACTGTTTGTAAACAAAAATAAAAACCCAGAAATATTTTGATGCTAGAAACAAAACCCAGAAATCGTTTTTTGATCCAACAAGCAGAATATGAAGAAAATGATTTTTTTTTACTTTCAGCCAAGAGAAAAATGACGCGCGCTGTTTTTTCAACAGCAATTTTCTCAGATCTGTGCAAGATATGCAAAATCTAAAAGATACCCATTTCAGATTTCGACGCTGGCTACAAAACCCAGAAATCGTTTTTCTTGCAAATGAGTGAAAACTGAATTTTTGAAGCAAAAATGATGACCGCTCCAATAAAAAACGGCTTGCAACAAACCCTTGTAGCTCCAAAAATCTTCAAAACAAGAACAAGCAGCTGCAAATCTGAAGCTCTGATACCATGTTGGAGTTGAGAAGATACAACACCACAGAAGCCCAAAAGATCTTTGCAAACAAATAACCTGTTACAAGGAGAAACAAAGAGAAGCAACAAAGGAAATGCTCAAGAATGTGGAGCCATGAATTCACACAAAATGTAAAATGAATTATGATACAAAATATAGTTTTCAACTACATATAGATGAAAACCCTAAAAAGGAAAACCCTAGGCTTGCACAATAATAATTAATAAAGTAATTAATTATTATGCACCTAATGTTAGCTTAAATGAAAAAGAGGTAAAAGGGAACTTTACGTAATTAAAAAAATATTGTTTAATTAACAAAGTAAATACCCACTTCTAACATAAGGCGTCGGGAGTCCAACACACATATTTAAATAAAACTAGAGATCTATAGTCCATTTAAAATTTAAAACCATCAAACTATCAGGTTGATCAGTCAAATCAAGTCTCCTCTTTGTTCCATGTCGATTAGATGTACCTGCATTATGTTGTTAAGATTGTCCATGCATGAATGTTGATGATGTATCAGGTGCACCTGCGATGAGTATCTCATGAAATCCCTGCATATAGATGTACAAC
This sequence comes from Sequoiadendron giganteum, assembly GCA_007115665.2. NCBI lineage: Eukaryota > Viridiplantae > Streptophyta > Pinopsida > Cupressales > Cupressaceae > Sequoiadendron > Sequoiadendron giganteum. Next base: position 5,596 of record VCHN02001839.1, on the reverse strand, counting down.
ATTTTGTATAGATCATTCAGGCATGTGTATGTAAATGAAAAAAATAAATTAGATCTATGATGTGTATTTAATTTAAACTTAACAAAATTTTGAAATCACACACATGAGCTGATGATGGCTTAGGAGTGCTCACCACAACTTGTGGTTGGTCAATACTAGGTATCGTATGACCTCCCTGCATCTAGATATAATATATCATTTAACACATGTGTACACATTCAAAATTTAAATTAAATATATCCACACAAATTATTTAATATATATTGGTTCAAGTACCTGACCAAAGGTGAGCCCAGATCTACAACACTCGACATACAGACACGATCATTTTGAGTTTCAGGCATCATGTGATTATGCATCTACACCAAACACTTATTAAATTAATATTTTATTATATATATAACTTGATGTTATTATTTACATGAATTTTGCACATTTCAAAAAAAATAGATTTAAGTTCAAAAGATGAACATACCTGCATAGGATGATGCTCAAAATATAATAAATCCATATATGACTCTGTCCTAGATGCATGTGGGTCACCTAAAGTGGATTCCTGAGTATTCCTATTGCCCGAGCCTCCATGCTCTCTATTGACCACTTCAGTTGTCATGTGTGTAGTCTGATGAGTGAGATGTCTTGAAAGCGAACTCAATGCTCCTAATGTTGATAACATGGCCTGCTACTGAAATACAGCGGGAACACTAGGAGAAGGAGGAGGAACAATAGGAGCAATCAAATCAAGTTGTTCGGGATCAACACGTGCTCCTATTCTATGTTGGGGCATGCCAAGATCAACTCCCTGAAATGACCTCATATCAAAATAGTTGGGTTTTAAACCCAACACAAACTCAACCCATAAATTTCTCAAAAACTATAGGGGCACTTCAAAATTTCCATGTGGTGGACTATTAAACACCATCCACCATCTATCCCAAAAATATGTAGCTATCTAGGGACGCCTACACCATAAAATTGAAATTTGTTTTTTGGTGGGTGGAATTGGTTGGTTTGTTTGGGGCTTAAAAAAATATTGGCACGTGATTTGTTTGGTAATTTTAAGGTCATTAATTTCTTTATAAGACAATACATCTGCATAGAATTGTCTCCTCTCTTCTCTCCATTGATGGAACCTATCTAGGTCCGCATCAATAGATCGAACAAAATCGACAATAGTTTGCATCGTAGATGCAAACCATGTGAGATGTGGGGGATTCTAGGCTCATTTTTTTATCAGACTAATATTTCCCTAAATCACAATAAGATTTTCCCTAATGCTCTCTCTCAACTGATCCTGATCTACTATGGGTGGTGGAAGGTTAGGAGGTGGAGAGTTTGGAGGTGTGGGATTTTTTTGTGGTGGTGGGTTTGGATGTATGGGATCTATAGGAATTTGTGCATTAGGCATAAAATCCTCTATGTTAAATTTTGGATCCATGTGAATGTAATCAAATGGAAATTGCATGTTAAATAATTAAAAAATATATATCAACAAATTAATTAAATAATGCACACAATTTGAAAGTTATTTAAAAATCACATTGAATGTGCACAAATTTAAAATGCATTTCATTTGAATACCATTCAATTTATAACATTAAAAAATCCATAACATTAAAAATCCATAGTATGTACACATTAAAAATTGAATCCATAAACTTATTTTTAGCTAGATATCACTTGATAATTAAACTATAGCCAAATTTGATGATATGCATTAATTGATTTAGTTAAAATAAATAAAATCACATGGATTAAGGTAAAGACTTAAGATTTATTTAAATAAATCACCATCAGCATTTAAACTAGGAGTTGGATAAAATGTATCAAGAATTGAGAGCTCACAAAAAGCTACGATATCAACAATGAGGCTTCTTTGAATCATTATTGGAAAAATTAAACGAGGTTTTTAGATTTGGATGATTTGATAAGGGATTCTATGGATTGGGATAAGGGAGTTGAGAGGGATAGGATATGACAATGGAGATAGTGAATGAAAATCATGATGATAACACAACTCAATGGAACAAGGGAGACTCCATAGCTTTAGATTTGTAATGCTAACTTTGCTACTTTCTCACCTAGACAATGTACCTCCTATTTTCCTTTTGGAGTGGAGAGAAGAACAAATTTTCTTTGGGTGGAGATAGGAACTAATTTTTCACAATGATATCTAAATTCCTATTGCCTAATGAGTGAAAAATGGAGTAAAGTGGGATTAAATATCAACCTACACTAAGTTTTAGGCTTTGGGACTAACAAAAATATGATTATGGTGAGATCAAATATTAATATGGAAACTCCCTTGTTTGGACCTCCTTCATATTCTATCCCAATGGTATGAGGCATTTGTCACCTCCAACCTCTAAAGTTTGGCATTTCCAACCACAATATTTTAGCAAAAGTTCCTCTTGAACTTTGAGTTCCAAACGAGTCCAACCAATTTTCATCAATTTTCCTTGACTCACCAAAATAACTCAGATGGCCATTTGGTCCCTAGAAAAAACTTGAGAAGACAAAAAAAAGTATTTAAAATGGACAATTTCATATTATTCATCACCTAAGGAACTTTGAGCATGGCCTTTGCACGTGATTCAAGTGGTTTCAATAGAAGTTTACATAAAAGTGGTTAGGGTTTCCATTTTAGCTTGTTTTGACCATGTCTTACCAAAATAACTTATTTTCACTTGGAGTGCATGGGTTTATTCCAAAATGGTGCCATGGCCATGCCAAATTTAATGCAATAAATCATATTTATTAGAATGATGATTTTAGCATCGTTCCAAATAGTTTTTCAATAAATTTTATAAATTTTTCAGTTCTGTTGCATGTGGATTTGGACACAACCGGTAAAACTTATAATCACATATTTTTATGGCAATGTCCTTGTGGTGATTTACTTGTTTTTCAACCTCAGTTTTTGTATTCATCGTTGTAAAGTGTGGTTCTATGTGTTGGAAAATTTTATTATGATGGTTAAAGTTGTTGAACCTTAGCTTCTATGTTATATCCATGGTCATTTTAGAATATTTTGTAATTGTTTATCTCATTCCAAGACTCCAAACTAGTAATTTATTAATGTGCTAAATGATTCCCTTGCTTTCTCTAGGCTTGGTGAATCTTAAAATGTAATTTCTATGCAAGGAATTGATAAACATGTTGGCTAAGACATGGAAAATCTCTATGGTTCCAAATTTGTATGTTTCCTTCTCCATAACTCATGACTAATTTTAGAAACTTGTATATTCATGTTCCTCAATGATTTAGAGGGTTGATAATTTTATGTTTTCACCCAAAAAAGTGTAAATATTTTTAAGGTTTCTATAGTTGTTAGGCAATCCATCATTAGGATTTCCCTCAAAATATGAAAAATGACAATTGTAGCAACAAATGTCTATAATTCTATCTCCTTAATTGGTTGTAAACATTTTGAAAGATTTTAAATAGAAAAATGTGATAGGTTTCTTACCATTTCAAGTTTTTCTTTACCATATTTCATGGTGTATATATAATAAAGATTTGATAAACATCATAGCATATTAAGTCAATGCAAGTTGACTTTATATTGGTCATTTCTATGTTATAAGGGAGTCTATGTTTGATTAAGGATTATTAAAAAAATATTCTTGCATATAATAATATCCTTGCTAAATCTTCTTGTGTTATGTTTTGATGATTGTAGTTGACTTTGTTACCAAGTAAGGCACCGAGATTGAGAACTCAAACCTTCCCTATCTTAATAAAAGCCTAAAATCATTTACAAGTAGTTTAGAAACAAAATTTAATGTTACGCACTTGTGATCCTATAATTTAACGAGGGAATTATTTAATCAGAACATTGAAATAACTTATTTCATGAGGATTGTGTCTACACTTTTAATCAACTATATAAGGGATTAATACAACTAGTCTTACTTGACCTAGTGATAGAATTTGGGGTCAAGTGTGCAATTGGGTTTAGTTATTATTTTTGGGTTCCATTTTGTTTGATCTCAATACCTATTAAGGTATACCCCTAGGAACTATCTCCTAGGTCTAAGTTGAGATCAAAACTCAAGAGAGATAATTCACTTTCAATGTTAATTTTCAACCATTCCAAGTCAATTGATGATCCTCTTTTTTCATTCTTGATGATAAAAACCTAGCCTTGAAGGTGGAGAAAAGTTATAGGATTCAAGAGTGTTGTTTTAGAACCAAACACCCTCCATGTTTAATGGAAAAGATATAGCACTACCCTCATTAGATGACTTGGTCCATGACAATCAATTCTTTCAAATGATGTGTTGTAGTGAAAGAAGAGACTACAAAGTTCAAAATTCTTGACAAGTGAAACTCAAAGGACAAATGGTTAATTAAGCTTGACTATATTCCAAAGAGAGGAAATTTTTTTCACTTAATACCTCATTAGGTTTTTATGGGGCCAAAATATTTTATATGAAAGGGGTTATTATCCATAAGGATCCAAGAAGTTTCCTAAAATGATAATTGAAGGTTTTCCAACTCGTTTTGTCACAATTGAAATTGTTAATCATATGTAAACAACAGTTGTAAAATTAGTGACTTCACAAAAATAGTGACTCTATAACCCATTGTGACAAACACATAACTACCAATATAGTTTGTAATTGCATAAATACCCAAACAAGGAAAGAATTTTTTTCATCACAATGTAGGGAACAATCACGAGAAACAAACAATCATGCCTTTTGTCATTCTAATTCATAAATGGAGGCTTCCTATGGACAAGAAAGGCTTACAACACATTAATTAGTGGCAAGAAAGTGATTAACAAGGTTAAAGGTTTGAGCATAGGATTGTATATAGTTTCACCAAGAACTCAATTATTGTACAAAAGAAGCTAGACAATTAGCAAGGGGTAACAAAATGGTTGTAGTCATTCTATATAACTTATTTTTCTGAAAAAACACCCTTAAGATGTTATTTCTTAGTATTACACAATCCCCTCAATGAAATTATTTCACAATCCCTTCATTGATTGTTTCTCATAGTAATGACTATGTTTTTTTGCATTTAAACTGCCATACTTCCTTAACATTTTCCGGTATCATCATAAATTGCTTCAACTTTATTTATTGCTAAAATAACATGTAAATTTGATGCATGCTTAAACTATATCACAACCTCCACATTTAGCGGATGAAGTCCATGTCTTCCATCAATAATAAATATATCCATGTGAGAACTTCCAAGTATAGTTATTTTCAATCTTGAAGTTCTTGAAAGAACACTTCCTGAAGTTGTTTCCATCTCAAGACTTGTTAAATAAAGCTAATTTCCCTACATTTGGCCTTCCACTGAGAACTATGGTTAGAAGCATCTTAACTTCAACCCTGTCAAATTTAGGCATTGAATAAGATGAATTGAGATGTTAATCAACTATCTTATTATTTACATCATGAGGCATACCTTTTTCTATTTTTGTGTCAAGAGCTACATCTATACACTCATCTCTTATGGAAGAACTCAAAAACTCCTGGCTATTGGCCTTTTGTGCTCAAACCTATTCCTCTGTAAAGTGCATGATGATGTAGAAAAGGCTAAGTGCCTTGTCCATGATAAGGTTCATAAATGAATA
>VCHN02002161.1:0-18302 GCA_007115665.2 Sequoiadendron giganteum | reverse complement strand
CAATGGACCATAATAGGACTAAAAGAGGACAAATTGAAGTTTCCACACTAGACTGTTGAGTGGGAAACAATTCACAAAAGTTTTGACTAAATGACTAAGGGTGATTGGGTCCAATGATAACATACTTTTGAAGACAAAGTCTTGACAATGGATGGTAAGGAGTGTATTCCTAAAATCTGCAAAGTGAGTGTCTAAGGAGATGGTAAAACTTAATAATGCAACTAGTCAAATGCAAATGGAAACCTATGGTGATCCTAAGAATGCCATCTATAATGTCATGATGAAGGAAGTTGAGCAAATCAATGTCTAGTTTGATAGAAACAAAAAAGAAGGACTTGATGAAATCTGCAAAGATTTGTTTCAATTGGCAAAGTTGTTTCAGATTGTTGCAAGTTTGATGTTTTATTTGTCTCAAAACAGTTGGCAAATACATGGTGTTGTAAAAATGATGAAAATCAACCACATAGAAGTCATTTTACAAAATCTTATGGCTGTAAGGACAGTATTCTTTTGGATCCCACTAACCGCATATCCTTAGCGGATGAATTCAGAAGCTTGGCCCCACAGGCTCCCCCTTACAGTGCACTCACTTCTTAGGGCAACCAAGCTTCCAACCTCCATGAAACTCCCATGGCAGATTGATCATCTCTACTAAGAACTGCGCAGGTGCGGGTGTCATCACAACGACCGTTGTTGTACCAAAGAATAGAAGGTTTTTGGCTTGCTAAAACAAGGGATTTAATTCGGACATCCGTTCGAGTGGTTATACATGGGGCCAAGATTAAGCTCCATTATGGAGGCACTCCAGCCTAAAGAGGTTAAGCTCAACAGGGTTTTGGGGAGTACTACTTGGTCCGTATAACATATCTGCACTCGTAATCTTAGGCTTTCCCTTAAGATTCACATTTATATACCGGTCGGAAGTAGCTTGGCTAAAAAGCTTCGTTGCCGGTTTGAGTCGCTTTGGGGTGAGTACTTTTTCCCACCAAAGCAGGCCCAATTTTCTAAAGTTCAACAAAAGCAAATTAGAATATTCATAGTTCAATCGATCCTTGTTTAAAAACAAGAAGTGAAAACATGAATATCCTAACTCACACTCGCATGGTGTTCATTTTAAGCCCAATGAGTATGCATGCATGTTCATTTTAACCCATGAATGTAAAATGCAAATTTGTCTAAGATTTGTGAAATAAACAAGAAAAATGTTAGACTCCTTGCCACAAGCTGCAAACAAAAAATTAGTAACCCAAAATCTTGAAGCTACTAAACAGAGAAAAAGTGTTGCCCTAACCCTATTTGACTTAGTGCATGCCCAATTCCTAGAGTCAATAATAGTTTCTCTTACACCCAGGATCACACAAGTGTGCAAGGGGAGAGGATACTTCTATTATTGATCACTAGGGTTAGCTAGTCAAAGTAAATCTGATTTTTGGAACTACATTTTACATTAAAATTAAAAACACAGAAAATAGACCTTTACTGAAATTCAAAGAGATTTCCAGAAATGTAAAGAAACTTGAATAATTCACTGTTTTGCATCCAAAATTAATTTTTTATGAAAAATCATAAAAAAATTATTAAAAATTGAAAACAGCTTCAAAAAGTTTTATTTTTTTACTTCAGGTGCCTGACATCATTCCAAACCTGCAAAAAAAAATTTGTGAACAGATCTGCAAAATTGTTTGAGATATAAGTCAATCTTTGCAAAACCCTAATTTTTAAAGATCTATTTTTTGTCGAATTATTTTGCAGGAAAATTAAAAATATAAAAAATAGACCCCTATTGAAATTAAATGAGCTTTCCGAAAATGTAAAGAAATCCGAAAAATTCGCTAATATGCTCTCACAATTGATTTTTCATCAAAATAACCAAAAAAATTATTAAAAATTGAAAACAGATTGAAAAAATCTGGTTTTTGGAAGGGAGGCTCTTGATAATGTCTGCAACTTGCAAAAAAAAAATTTGTCTGAAAATATGCAGCCGTTTGAAAGATATGGTTGAATCTTTGAAAACCTGCAAAATGGTGCTAAAACCTGCAACAAAAAGCCAAAAACACCTGCAACAAGAAAGATCCAACTCTAAAATTATTCAAAATATGTCAAAATAGGTCAGGTTCACCAATGTAACAAAGGGAAATTTCTATGGTTAGCAATGTAATATGCAGAACATAAAAACCCAAAGTATGGTAATGGAGTGCATTGGAATAGATGAACAACCTCAAAGGTTGTCTTCATCCTCCATGACTAACCTCCATTACACCTTCTAAATTTGCTGAAATAAATAACTTGCCCTCAGATTTACAAAGAGCAAGTCAATAGAAATGACAAGCCCTAAGCAAACATTGAAGGATTTGATAAACTATATGCTATACTATGCCCTAATGCAATTAGTAAGCATCTAACATTTCTAAATATCAAATGAAATCTAAACTATGCTATGCTAAATGAGAATAATAATGCTATGAAATGCAAACAATTCTAAAAATGCAAAGGACAAGAGATGTAAGAGATGCAAGATGTGACCAAAATTGCTCTTTTATAGAAGAGGCAATTTTGTGTGAATGGCCAAGATTGAAAGTTAGAGATGCCCTAGAATCAATGGACGAGATTCCATATAACAACCCACAATTAGGGTTAGGGCAACATTAGGTCGAATTTGAAATGAAGGGTCAAGATTGCCTTTTAGAAAATCAAATCAATGGCTGACAATGCATGTGACAAGAGATTCCTTGGGCACGAAAAACGGAGTCATTGGGGAATCAAATAATAATTTAAAATTATTTGATTTAAGAGGGGATGTTGACTTTTTAAATTAAAAACTATTTTAATTCAAAAAGGGTGGGGTCATGTGACAGTAAATAATTTAATTTAAATTATTTACTAAAAGAGGGAATTAAAAAGGGGACTTATTTTAAATAAATAAATATTTATTTAAAATGAGCACAATAAAATAGGAGAGATTAAATAAATAAATTTATTTAATTTAGGTGTTGGGACTTATTTTAAATAAATAAGATTTAGAAGAAATTAAATAATAAGAATTATTTAATTTTGGTGAGAGGGTTAAATAATAAAGATATTATTTAATTTAGAGGAATGTGACAAAATGGAACCTTTTAAATTAAATATAAAGATTTAATTCAAAATTAGGGAAGTGGATCAAATTAAATAAATGAAATTTATTTAATTTAGAAGAGAAAAGGTTAATGAATAATTAGATAATTAAACATAATTATTTAATTATAGTGGAAGGTGGATTAGATAAATAAATAAGAATTTATTTAATTTTAAGGGAAGGAGGACTTAATTAGTGATGTAATTAAATAAATAAATAAAGTTATTTATTTAATAATTAGAAAGACATAAAGGGCAGGAATAATTAAATAAATTAAGAAATTTATTTGATTATAGGAAGACATTAGACTATTAGTGACGCATTAAATAAATAAATAATTTATTTATTTAATAATCATGAAGAATGAAAAGATATGAATTAATTAAATAATTATGAATTACTTAATTAATAGTTGAAAGTGAGTCAAGTATGTTAGGAAGAAAATGATTAGAAATAGAGCTTGTAGGCCTAGGTCATTTTTATGTGTCTACATTTGCCCCTCTTTGTCATAATGCAGCTTGTCGCATTGTGGCAAAGAAAATAAGTCAAACATATGCCCCAGTGCAAGATAAGATGAGGAAGAATGACGAGGAGGGTTGCGGTATGCCCCCTCGGGAGGACAGACGGGTTCTGAGAATACGGGTGTGCTCTCGAAATGGAATGAGAAGAATAGAAGACGATAGAACAAGAAAGTGTTAGTGAAAAAACATATGGATGATGATATGAATGCAATGCCTATATGAGATGCATGTTAGTTCCTATATCAAATCCTTCAACGCTTACCATAGGACTTTAATATTTATTGCTCTTTAATCATCATTGGGCGAAAATGTCATGATGGCCGACAAACACTATGATATGACATAAATCAAGGTGTGCAAGGTCGAACCATCACGTAAGACAAGCAGTCACAGACAAGGATGATCATGATGCATACTAAGAGTGCAATTGCCCCAGTCCTTTTGTCATAACCAACCGCAAGTAGAAAAAGACAAGGACAAACCATGAAATGTCGTTGCTTCTCTAAATCTTGTTTCCAGGACATCCTCGAGAAACTAGCAACATGATTGTCAAAAGAACAAAAATAATGCCACCATCATGAGACATCGTTGTTTTTCTAAATCTCGTAGTTAGGACATCGTTGAGAAACTAGTAACATGAGTGTCAAAAGATAAGACAAACGTCATGAGACATCGTTGTTTCTCTAAATCCTGTTGTCGAGATCTCGTTGAAAAACTAGTAACATGATGAAAAGGCCAAAGACAAGTGCCAAGTATTTGCCAAGTGTTTTAAGATCAAGGTTGCCAATTGTCGAGCGATATCGAATTCAGGAAGGACACATCCTGAATGACATTGATACCGAGGAGATCAATTCTCAGGGTGAGGAGAATCCATCAAAATGCCAGATGATGAGGACAATGCTTAGGAAGGAAACATCCAAAAGCATAAAGAAATGACAAGAGTTTCTCTTTAGAAGGACACATCTAAAGAAAAGCCCAATGTTTTCCAGGTTAAATGTCTTGATAGAATTTGATTACATGTTCTCGCTGACATGCTAAAAAAAGTTGATAAAACTAATTGCTGATAGAAAGTTCGCTTGAGATTTGATAGGCGATTTGTTTGATTTGAAGATTGTTTGACGTGTGTGAAAGTGTTGTGCCATGACCCCTAATGGACTGACCTAGTGCGGCCTCGGGGGCTCATCGATTGATGGCCTTGCCTACGTCGTGCACTCAGAGACCTCGTAGTTCGACACAAGCAATGACCTTGTCCAAAGGACAAAAGTTTGAATCATGATTTTGTTTTGACAAACCTAGAAAGACTGACCTAATGTCTCGGGGATTCAAAGATGAATCTTGCCTACGTAGCAAATGCGCAGAGACAACGTAGTTCGGACATGGACAAAGACTGACTGACGCAATTGACTAGATTGACGGGACAAGCATTGATTCTGACTCTGTTTTTGGAATTTTGACATTGATTTGGATGTTTTTGTATTTTCTCAGGACGCTTTTTGATTTTTAGGTCTTTTTTCAGGACTTTTCAGATTTTTAGGATTTTTTCAAGACTTTTTCATATTTTTAGGATTTTTTCAAGACTTTTTCAGATTTTTAGGATTTTTTCAGGACTTTTTCAGATTTTTAGGATTTTTTCAGGACTTTTTCATATTTTTAGGATTTTTTCAAGACTTTTTCAGATTTTTAGGATTTTTTCAGGACTTTTTCAGATTTTTAGGATTTTTTCAGGACTTTTTCATATTTTTAGGATTTTTTCAGGACTTTTTCAGATTTTTAGGATTTTTTCAGGACTTTTTCATATTTTTAGGATTTTTTCAAGACTTTTTCATATTTTTAGGATTTTTTCAAGACTTTTGAGAATGCAAGATCCTGTGCAGTACCCACTGCAATTACATAATAAAGTTCTTGCCCCGAGACAGAGCAGGGATTAACCGAGTCTAATGATATGGAGATAGGTAGACGCAACGTAAAGGCAAGGATATGCAAGGAATGATGTCAACCAAATTTTAACCATGGTTGGAATTGACAGGACTTAGAATGCATGTCGTGAATGTGTCAGGCCTTTGTGATTATGACAAATGGGTAAAGGTCGATTTGAGTGACAGTAGATGGCGAAGCAATGATCGACTACGCATGGCGCCTATTTGCCAAGTTTTCACCATGGTACTTATCCAAAGCGCCTGTTTGCCAGGTTTTCACTATTGGATGAATTTATTTCTTTTTACTATTTTTTCCATTTTTTAACTTTTTTGGTGTCACCAGGATGCCTGTTTGCCAGGTTTTCATCAAGGGACGATTTTTCTATTTTTTTAATTTTGGGTTTTTTAGCCAAGCTCTTTGATGCTATGTGTAGAACTTTCTCAAATGTAAGCTGTTGATAGGTTCTGTCAACTGTTCTCCATCAGGTGTGGCCAACTGATAAGCTCTAGAACCAAATGCGACAGTAATAATGTAAGGACCAAGCCAATTAGCCTCAAATTTGCCAGGCTTTTCACGGTCAACCTGATTTCTTGGGTTCTGCATTAGGACTAAGTCACCGATTTCAAACTTTCTTACCATCACTCTTTTTTTATAACTTCGGCAAAGACGATTTTCATATGCCTGCAAATGATTTAAGGCATTTTGTCGTCTTTCTTGTAACATTTCTAGCTCATGCAGGCGAGACTGTCTAGACTCTTCATCATCGATCATTCCTTTCAAAGAGACCCGAAGAGAAGGAATTTCAACCTCGATGGGCAATATGGCCTCAGATCCGTAGACAAGAGAAAATGGAGTGGCTCCAGTGGGTGTGCGAATGCTGGTTCGGTAGGCCCATAAAGCAGGATTGAGTTGTAAGTGCCAATCTCGGCCAGCGTCATTGACGGTCTTCTTCAGAATGCGAAGAATTGTTTTATTTGATGCCTCAGCTTGACCGTTACCTTGTGGGTAATATGGGGTGGAGAAATGATGTTGGATGTGGAATTGCGAACAGAGTTCACGAACGTCCTGATTTTTAAATGGACTCCCGTTATCTGTGATGATGGATTGCGGAACACCATACCGGCAGATGATGTAATTCAAAATAAACTTGGATATTTGCTTACCGGTGATGTAAGTGAGAGGGACGGCTTCAATCCACTTAGTAAAATACTCAGTGGCGGTGATTATGAATTTATGGCCATTTGAAGAGGATGGATGAATCTTACCCACGAGGTCGAGTCCCCATTGTGCGAAGGGCCATGGAGAAGTGATTGGTCTCAATTCCTGTGCAGGTGCATGAATCAGATCACTGTGCACCTGGCATTTCTGACATGTTCTGACAAACTGGAGAGCATCTTTTTCCAATGTCGGCCAGTAGTACCCAAGTCTGGTGACTTTCCTAGCTAAGGTTGGACCACTCGAATGAGATCCGCATATACCCTCGTGTACTTCTCGTAAAGTCATTTGGGCTTCATCAGTGTCAAGACAGCGAAGAAGGGTGTTGTCAAATCCACGACGGTATAAGGTATCACTGACGATGGTATGTCTAGCCGCTTTTCGGATAAAGGATTTTTGTTGGTTGTTGGACAAGTTGGGTGGAAGGGTTTGGGTTTTAAGATAGTCGTATATGTCCTGATACCAAGGCGAACTGGGACAAACAATCTCGCACACCATTTCTGACTCTGAAATATCATATGCAGGCATCAACAGGTGTTCCACTAAGAATTCAAATTGTGACACATTCTTAGGGATATCTAGGAGAGATCCAATAGTAGCCATTGCATCGGCCGCCTTATTTTGTGTTCTCGGGATTTGCTCAAATGCAATCATTTTGAAATACATTAGGAAACTATCCACCATTCTCTTGTAGGGCAGCAACTTCTCATCTTTTTTGTCGTAGTCATCATTCACTTGATTGATGACCAACTGAGAATCTCCGAATACGAGCAATGTCTGAATTTTCCATTTGATTGCTATCTTGAGACCTGTGACCAATGCCTCGTATTTTGCCACATTATTTGTACAAGGGAAAGCAATCCGAAATGATTTAGGAATTGAATCCCCTTGTGGTGTAATAAATAATATGCCAGCTCCTGAGCCATGACCAGTGTGGGACCCATCAAAGTATAGTTTCCATGGTAATGCAGGTTCGACGTGAAAAATAGACTCATCAGGAAAATCAACTACCAAAGGGTGGGTAGCCTGGATTGGTGCGTCTGCAAGTTGATCGGCTATTACTTGACCTTTTATAGCCTTGTGCTCCACATACTGTATGTCATACTCACTTAAAATCATGACCCACTTCGCCAAGCGACCTGTCAATGCCGCACGACTCAGGAGATATTTTAATGGGTCAATCTTTGCTATCAAATGTGTTTGATGGCTCAACATATAGTGTCTTAGTTTTTGCGCCGCAAAGACAACTGCAAGGCATGCCCTTTCAATGGTTGTGTAGTTGAGCTCATATCCAATCAGTGTGCGGCTGATGTAGTATATGGCTCTTTCTTTTTCTTCATGGTCATTTTGTGCCAATAATGCCCCTAATGAATTTGTCGTTGCAGAGACATAAAGGATCAACGATTTTCCCTCAATAGGCGGCATTAACACTGGTGGTGTTAATAGATATTCTTTAATTTGGTCAAAGGCTATGTGGCATTTATCCGTCCATACAAAAGGATTGCTTTTACGTAGCAGATATTGGAATGGTTGACACTTGTCTGCCAACTGTGCACTGAAGCGGCGAATAGACTGTAATCTGCCCTGAAGTGATCGCAACTCACTAATCCCTTTTGGCGGAGGCATATCTAGAATTGCTTTTACTTTTTCTGGATCAACCTCAATGCCTCATCTTGAAACTATGTATCCCAACAGCTTACCTGAAGTGACTCCAAAGACACATTTCTTTGGGTTCAATCTAACCTTGTAATCTTCAAGCCCTCTAAAAATTTTGTCCAAGACCTTGAGATGATCCTTCCTTGTCAAAGATTTTTCCAATAGGTCATCTACATAATCTTCCATTAAGATATGCATCATGTCATGGAAGATTGTTGTCATAGCCCTCTGGTATGTGGCGCCTGCATTTTTTAGGCCAAAAGGCATGACGTTCCAACAGTACGTTCCCCATGGGCAGGTGAACGCCGTTTTATGTTGATCTTCTGTGGCAATTCGAAGTTGGTTATATCCCGAGAAACCATCCATGAGGGATAGCATCTCGTATCCTGCTATGAGATCAATGATCATGTCTATGTTTGGTAGGGGGAAGTCATCCTTTGGGCAAGCCTTGTTCAGATCCCTGAAATCTGTGCAGATACGGATTTGTCCATTTGGCTTTGTAACAGGAACAATATTGGATATCCAATCAACATAGTCTATTGACCTTATGAACCCAACATCTAGTAATTTCTTTAGTTCGGCTTTTACCAAGAGTGCAATCTGTGGATGCATTTTGCACAACTTTTGTTTCACTGGCTTGATTCCTGAGATGAGAGGAAGATGATGCAAAACTAGTTCAGGATCAAGGCCTGGCATGTCAGCATATGACCATGCGAAGTTAACTTTCCTGTCTGTGAAGAATTGTTTAAATTCAAGTTTTTCTTCATCTGATAATGATGCAGCCAAGAGAATCATTTTGGGATTCTCTAGTGTAGCTATGTTAACTTCTATTGTATCCTCAATGAGCATGGCCGATTTTTCCTGTGTTACGGGGAGAAAGTCCAATCCTCCATCCTTAGGCGCCTCAGAGAGGTTTTCACCTTCAGATGCGTCCTTTGTTTTTACTATTTTTTTGCCAGAAGGTGCCTTGCGGTTTTCACCTAAAGGCATTTCTTTTTCTTTTTTACTTTTTGTATTTTTGTGACTAGAGGATTGCACAGTCTCCCCGAAGTAAGCTGCACAATCGAGATCAATGGCGAACCCTGTTTTGTGATCCCCCCATGGAATACCTTCTCTTAGTCCCATGAATTCTGCAATTGCCTCGTCATTCTGAAATATGTCCATCACTGGTGGATCTTGTTGGTCCCAGTCGATTAGTTGTGGGTAAACAAGGGAGATTCCATCGTCGGTGTTGGTAAAGGATGGGGAAGATGCGGAAAGTGTGCAAATTGATGCCTCAAGTGTAAAGGCAAAGTTATCAATTTGCACTTCTGTGTCTGATGCAATGGATGGTCCATACTCTGAGTCAGATGAATCAAATTCAAAATCATAATATGGGATGAAATTATCAACATCGTGACTAGTGGTAGGCATTTCATAATTATGGATAATGGGCTCAAATGGGTTAGGCTCATGGGTGGGCTCAGGAATGGGGTGGGGTGATTCAGGTATTGCCAATGACACTTTGTGTTCCTCTGGATTCCAAGGAATGCTCACCCATTTTTTGTCTTTAGAATGTCGATCAATAGGGGCAATGTTATATTGTTGGCGGAATCGTTCTTCAAAGGAAGGTTGGCCAGGTTCTAAGAATAGTTCATCAATGTCATAGTCACTGATGGTTTTGTCAGATCCCCATTCCCATTCATTTGAGTCTATTTCGGTTAGGGATTCTTCGCATGTCTCAACACTTTCTGTAGCCATTACAACCTTACTTGAAAGTTCAAGGGTACATTGATCATCAATTTTGATTTGGTCATACCCTAGCCCTATGTATCTTGGTTTTTCCTTTATGATAATGGGTTCCCGTCTTCCATTGTTGTTCTTTCCAAGGCCGCTTGTGCTGTCGAAACCTAGGGCCTTGCATATATCATAACCTTTTCCATAAAGGTGTAATGGTAGTGGAGATAACTCTATAGGGTCTTTGTAGATCCAGTTATCTATGTCAATAATGACTTCATTACCCATATCGCCCCACCGTGTAAAAACACTTTTCGGTGGAACCTTGAAAGTGGTTTTGGGCTCAACTGCAAAACATGGTCTACCATAGACTTTGGGTGGCTTTGGTATTGTGGTAATACAGTAAGTCGTATTCAATTTGAACTCTCCACAGCCTAGGTCCTCGATCTGTAAATCTTTACTTGGTATAGAGGCCGATGAAGATGGTGTGGTAGATGATAATGGAATGGATGATTTTGTGAGTGTGGATGGGTCAATATATTTGGATGAAGTGGAAGTGGAGGCCTCCTGATTGATGGGTACTTGATGTTCAGCGGTGGCTCGCAGATTTGTGCAGTATTGAAACGGATCAGGATCTCCTGGGATAGTGATCTCGGTACCATCAAAAGGGAATTTTAGGCATTGGTGGTATGTGGATGGAATGGCCTTTAGAGCATGAATCCAAGGTCGACCAAGTAAGATGTTGTAGTGTATATCACGATCCAGGACTTGGCATGTTGTGTCTATGATAACTGGTCCCACCCGGAGTGGAAATGTAATGACGCCTTTAGAAGCGCGTTCTTCATCATCATATGCCTTAATGATGATGCTCTTGCTAGCATCTACACATGCATCAGAGAAACCAAGAGCTTTAACCAATTTTAGAGAGCAGATGTTCAATCTTGCTCCGCCATCTACTAGGACTCGTCTAACCTTATGCTTGTGGACAAAAACCTCAATATGAAGGGCATCATTATGAGATGGTTTGGGTGAGGAATAGTCACTATCCGAAAAGGTGATGTGATGAGGCAAATTTAGGTATCCGACCATAGTCTCAAAGTGGTTGACATCAATGTTGGTTGGGACGGATGACTCTTGCAAGACCTTATCCAGGATGGCCTTATGTGTGGGTGAGATACGGAGCAATTCGAGAATGGATATTTGAGCAGGTGTTTTATTCAATTGCTCAATAAGGTTGAACTCTGGTTTAGGGGTTGACTGTTTTGCAGATGGACCAGGTATGGTGATTTTCGATTCACGTGCAGAAGGACCTGGGATAGTGACTTTGCCTTTGCGGGTGGTGACATTGCATTCTGGGGCCTTTTTAATGGTGATGGTATTAACACATTCATCTTCATCAGCAGCATGAAGATTGTTAATAATGGTACCATCGGGATAATTGTAGGTAGGATGACCATTAGTGTAGGCGGGACGGATGCAGTTGGCTTGATGATTGGTATTCGTTGTGCCAGATGAGGAAGCTTTACCATGATCCTATAATGGGTTTTTATGTATAGTGTGATCCGCATTAGATGTGAAGGATTGACCACCTAGCTCGATGGTGTGGTTCTCAATGAGGTCTTGCACCAGATTTCGCAATTGACGACAAGAGGATGTTTTGTGCCCTTTGACAAGGTGGAAATCACAAAATGCATTATCATCCCACCACGCTGGCTTGAACTGACCGGGGTCATATGGTTTAGGGTCTTCCAATGTTATGACCCTGTTTTGAAGAAGTTTCTTTAAGACAACTGCAATAGGTTCACCCAAAAAGGTGTATGTACGTTTTTGGAATTGTCGTGATTGGCGTGGTTGTCTTTGACTGGTTTGAGTAGGATTGCTTTGGACAACATTTGCAGTTGGTGTGGGTGTAGTTACAGGTGCATTTTGACTTTGTACTCCTTTGATTGTGAGTACATGACCAGTTGTATTAACGGTTTTTGCATCAACTACACCATCGTTGGTGATATGCTTGTTCTTAACCCAATATTTGTTTTTGTCATTTGAGCTACTTGGGTTATTGTTTGAAGTTGTGTTGATGATTTTGCCACCATATTTTAACTCACCCTTGGCGATCAAGGCTTTTTCAAGTTGGACACCTTTTTCAACAAGATCAACAAAAGTGGTGCAACAATGGACCTGTAATCCATACCTTAGCGGTCCAAGGAGAGTTTGTACAAACATGGTTACTTTCTCCTTTTCAGGTATTTCTACAGGACACCTGCTTGCTAAGGTTCTCCATCTTTGAAAAAATGGAATGAAAGTCTCTCCCGCATCCTCTTGGGTAAGTCTACATAAGGAGGCAATGTCAATGTCTGTGTCAATGTTGTAGGCATAGTTCTCCACAAACTTGTTTGCCAATTCATTCCATGTTTTTATTCCCTTAGGCAATAGTGAGAACCATTCTAATGCATGCCCTGCGAGACTTCTTGAAAAGAGTCTCATGAGATAGGTTTGTTCATAAGCTATGTCCATGCAACTAGTGGTGAACTCTCTTATGTGTTCAATGGGGTTCGTCTTGCCTTTGTACTTAGGGAAATGAGGTACTACATACCCATGAGGAAAAGGTGGCATGTACAAGGTGGTGTCAAATGGATATGGACACAAGTCATGTGACATGTAAGACTTTTTGTTGGATTGTTGCAAGGTCTCTACTTGTGTTTGAAGAGCAGCAAGTTGTAGTGTGAGTGCCTCCACAATGGGGTTGTTGGTAGCATCACACATGTTTGTGAGAGGTATGGCTTGGTTTCCCACTTGTTGTGATGAGATGTGTTGGTTTTGAATGTGTTGTTGGTGAGCAAAGTGAGTGTTCTGATTGTGTGGTTGTTGAAAATGGGTGTATTGATGGGGATTATGTTGTTGTGTATGCACTTGTGTAGCATATGTGGGGATTTGAGATCCTGCCATGTTGGATTGAATTTGTGGGCCTTGTTGACTTTGAGTATGTTGATGTCCAAATGGAGTAAAAGATTGGGTGCCTTGATTGCCTTGACCAAATGAGGTATTTGGGCCTTGATTGGTGTTTTGTCCCAAAGGAATGTTGGTATTAACTTGTGAATAATTAGGTTGGGGTCCTTGAATGGTAATTCTTCGTTTATTTCTCCCCAAAGGATTTGATGAATTAGTTGCCATAGTATTTGAGGGACCTCCTAACAAGTTTGTTGATGTACCCATGGAATTAAATGATGTTCCAAAGATGGGTGAGGTGGTTGCCCCCATTGTTGATCCAAATGTTTGTGAAGGAATAGTAGTTGTTTGTTGGGGGATGAATTGTGATGTGGTGTTGTTTTGGGTAGATGATCCTCCAATGGATGTTGTGTTGGTTGTGGTAGCTGCATTGGTTGTGGTGTTGCATTGGTTGTGGTAGTAGTATGACCAAGGGAGGTAGTATTGATGGTGTTAATGGTGTTTTGTAGAGAGGCTCCCATGGAAGTACTATGTGATTGGTGATTAGGGGATGTTTCTCTAATGGTGTTGAGGTCAAATCCATGTGGTAACCTGGTTCCTTGGTCAAGAAGCATGGCTAAATATCTAGATGAGTCATGTAGGACTAATTCGTCCACAAAAGAGGCCACTTCTGGGTTTTGGGCAGCAGCTTGTAAAACTTCCCCTTTTTGGTTTATATAGATGAATTGCTCAAATTGGTTGTGTGGAATAGATGTCTCATCAAAAGGATTGATTGTAGAATTTCCCATGTCATTATCAAGAGTGTTCATGTTGTTAGGGAATAAATTCATGTCATTGGTGAAATCGGTAAAATTGGGGTCTTGACCAAAAGAATTCATGAGTCTTTTCTTTTTTTGTAATCTAGTTTCAACCATAAAAAGTTTTGCTCAACTTTGGGATGATGAGGGATAATGAGTGATAGTGACCTAAATATGACACTATGTTTTTGTGTTTTTGTGTTTTTGTGTTTTTTTTTTTTTTTGAGAATGAGGAATGTTATGAAATGCAAATGGGAGATGAAAGGTTTGTGGATGAAAATGGTATGACTCTAAAATGAGGAGACTAATGATATGCAAACTAAATGGAACCTAAGATGCACTCACTATTGAGAAATCTAAGGAAATGACTACTTGACCAAACAAAGTGCTTGCAATGTTTCAGGTTTGGAAAATCAATGGACCATAATAGGACTAAAAGAGGACAAATTGAAGTTTCCACACTAGACTGTTGAGTGGAAAACAATTCACAAAAGTTTTGACTAAATGACTAAGGGTGATTGGGTCCAATGATAACCTACTTTTGAAGACAAAGTCTTGACAATGGATGG
Source organism: Sequoiadendron giganteum (assembly GCA_007115665.2). Lineage (NCBI taxonomy): Eukaryota > Viridiplantae > Streptophyta > Pinopsida > Cupressales > Cupressaceae > Sequoiadendron > Sequoiadendron giganteum. The sequence goes on along the minus strand of VCHN02002161.1, from coordinate 3,850 downwards.
TAAGGAGTGTATTCCTAAAATCTGCAAAGTGAGTGTCTAAGGAGATGGTAAAACTTAATAATGCAACTAGTCAAATGCAAATGGAAACCTATGGTGATCCTAAGAATGCCATCTATAATGTCATGATGAAGGAAGTTGAGCAAATCAATGTCTAGTTTGATAGAAACAAAAAAGAAGGACTTGATGAAATCTGCAAAGATTTGTTTCAGTTGGCAAAGTTGTTTCAGATTGTTGCAAGTTTGATGTTTTATTTGTCTCAAAACAGTTGGCAAATACATGGTGTTGTAAAAATGATGAAAATCAACCACATAGAAGTCATTTTACAAAATCTTATGGCTGTAAGGACAGTATTCTTTTGGATCCCACTAACCGCATATCCTTAGCGGATGAATTCAGAAGCTTGGCCCCACAGGCTCCCCCTTACAGTGCACTCACTTCTCAGGGCAACCAAGCTTCCAACCTCCATGAAACTCCCATGGCAGATTGATCATCTCTACTAAGAACTGCGCAGGTGCGGGTGTCATCACAACGACCGTTGTTGTACCAAAGAATAGAAGGTTTTTGGCTTGCTAAAACAAGGGATTTAATTCGGACATCCGTTCGAGTGGTTATACATGGGGCCAAGATTAAGCTCCATTATGGAGGCACTCCAGCCTGAAGAGGTTAAGCTCAACAGGGTTTTGGGGAGTACTACTTGGTCCGTATAACATATCTGCACTCGTAATCTTAGGCTTTCCCTTAAGATTCACATTTATATACCGGTCGGAAGTAGCTTGGCTAAAAAGCTTCGTTGTCGGTTTGAGTCGCTTTGGGGTGAGTACTTTTTCCCACCAAAGCAGGCCCAATTTTCTAAAGTTCAACAAAAGCAAATTAGAATATTCATAGTTCAATCGATCCTTGTTTAAAAACAAGAAGTGAAAATATGAATATCCTAACTCACACTCGCATGGTGTTCATTTTAAGCCCAAATCAAAATGTGTTGACAAACATAAAAGAAACATGGAGTTCATTTTAACCGCTTGTAGTATTTGTCAAAACATGGGGTTCATTTTAACTGTTTGTAGTGTGAGCTAACTAAGAGTTCATTTTAACCCAATGCTATGAAAATGCAAATTCATTTTAAACCAATGAGTTGTAATGCAAGTTGTGTTGTTTTTAGCCCAATGAGTATGCATGCATGTTCATTTTAACCCATGAATGTAAAATGCAAATTTGTCTAAGATTTGTGAAATAAACAAGAAAAATGTTAGACTCCTTGCCACAAGCTGCAAACAAAAAATTAGTAACCCAAAATCTTGAAGCTACTAAACAGAGAAAAAGTGTTGCCCTAACCCTATTTGACTTAGTGCATGCCCAATTCCTAGAGTCAATAATAGTTTCTCTTACACCCAGGATCACACAAGTGTGCAAGGGGAGAGGATACTTCTATTATTGATCACTAGGGTTAGCTAGTCAAAGTAAATCTGATTTTTGGAACTACATTTTACATTAAAATTAAAAACACAGAGAATAGACCTTTACTGAAATTCAAAGAGATTTCCAGAAATGTAAAGAAACTTGAATAATTCACTGTTTTGCATCCAAAATTAATTTTTTATGAAAAATCATAAAAAAATTATTAAAAATTGAAAACAGCTTCAAAAAGTTTTATTTTTTTACTTCAGGTGCCTGACATCATTCCAAACCTGCAAAAAAAAATTTGTGAACAGATCTGCAAAATTGTTTGAGATATAAGTCAATCTTTGCAAAACCCTAATTTTTAAAGATCTATTTTTTGTCGAATTATTTTGCAGGAAAATTAAAAATATAAAAAATAGACCCCTATTGAAATTAAATGAGCTTTCCGAAAATGTAAAGAAATCCGAAAAATTCGCTAATATGCTCTCACAATTGATTTTTCATCAAAATAACCAAAAAAATTATTAAAAATTGAAAACAGATTGAAAAAATCTGGTTTTTGGAAGGGAGGCTCTTGATAATGTCTGCAACTTGCAAAAAAAAAATTTGTCTGAAAATATGCAGCCGTTTGAAAGATATGGTTGAATCTTTGAAAACCCGCAAAATGGTGCTAAAACCTGCAACAAAAAGCCAAAAACACCTGCAACAAGAAAGATCCAACTCTAAAATTCTTCAAAATATGTCAAAATAGGTCAGGTTCACCAATGTAACAAAGGGAAATTTCTATATTAGCAAATGTAATATGTAACATAAAACTCAAAGTATGGTAATGGAGGCATCGGGAATAGATAAACAACCCTCAAAGGTTGTCTTCATCCTCTATGACTAACCTCCATTACACCTTCTTAACTTGCTGAAAATATGTTACTTGCCCTCATTTTTATGAAGAGCAAGTCAATGGAAATGACAAGCCCTAAGCAAATATTGAAGGATTTGATAACTATATGGCATACTATGCCCTACTACAAATAGTAAGCATCTAAAATATCTAAGCTATATCAAAATGAAATCTAGAAAATATGCGATGACAAATGATAGTAGTAATGCTAAAATGTGAAAATGCAAGAAGTCAAAAATGCAAGAGATAAGAGATGCAAGATGTGACCAAAATTGCTCTTTTATAGAAGATGCAATTTTGTGTGAATGGCCAAGATTGAAAGTTAGTAAATACCCTAGAATCAATGGACGAGATTCCATATAGCAACCCACAATTAGGTTTAGGGCAACATTAGGTCAGATTCGAAATAAAGGGTCAAGATTGATTTTTAGAAAATCAAATCAATGGCTGACAATGCATGTGACAAGAGATTTTGGGCATGGAAAACGAAGTCGTTGGGGAATCAAATAATAATTTAAAATTATTTGATTCAAGAGAGGACATTGACTTTTTGAATTAAAAATTATTTTAATTCAAAAGGGGTGGGGTCATGTGACAGTAAATAATTTAATTTAAATTATTTACTAAAAAGAGGGAATTTAAAAGGGGACTTATTTTAAATAAATAATCTTTATTTAGAATGAGCACAATAAAAGAGGAGAAATTAAATAATAAAATTATTTAATTTAGGTGCTGGTACTTATTTTAAATAAATAAGATTCAAAAAAAATTAAATAATAAGAGTTATTTAATTTGGGTGGGAATTAAATAATAAAGATATTATTTAATTATTAGAGGAATGTGACAAATGAAACCTTTTAAATTAAATATAAAGATTTAATTCAAAATTAAAGAAAGTGGACCAAATTAAATAAATAAAAATTTATTTGATTTAGGAGAGAAGGGGCTAATGAATAATTAGATAATTAAACATAATTATTTAATTATAGTGGAAGGTGGATTAAATAAATAAGAATTTATTTAATTTTAGGAGGAGGAGGAATTAATTAGTGATGTAATTAAATAAATAAATAAAATTATTTATTTAATAATTAGAAAGACATGAAGGGCAAAAAATAATTAAATAAATTAAGAAATTTATTTAATTATAGGAAGACATTAGACAATTAGTGACGCATTAAATAAATAATTAAAATTTATTTATTTAATAATCAAAAAGAATAAAGGGGACATGAGTTAATTAAATAACTATGAATTATTTCATTAATAGTCAAAAGTGAGTCAAGGATATAATTACAATGTCTCAGTTAGGGTTAGAAAAAGAGCTTGCGAGCCTAGGTCATTTTTATATGTCTACATTTGCCCCTCTTTGTCATAATGGAGCCTGTCGCATTGTGGCAAAGAAAATAAGTCAAAAATATGGCCCAGTGCAAAATAGGATGAGGAAGAATGACGAGGAGGGTTGCGGTATGCCCCCTCGGGAGGACAGACGGGTTCCAAGAATATGGGTGTGCTCTAAAAATGGAATGAGAAGAATAGAATATGGAGAGACAA
>VCHN02001082.1:0-25609 GCA_007115665.2 Sequoiadendron giganteum | reverse complement strand
AAGAACATGACCCCCCTTCAGCAAGAAAAAATTCCATGCGTTTACGGAATTTTCTTCTAATCTTTTGACCTCTAGTTGATCTCCCTCTTTTAGACCTACTACATGTCTCGCTTTCCACTTCTCTTCCTGAATTTCCCTCGCTTGAGGAAGATAAATCTGACAAATACCTATTTTGTGGTACCTGCACTCATAAGGATGTTGGATGAAGTTCTTTCATGGTAATGTGATCCAAAGGTGACATTATGATTAATCTATCATTTCATCGCTAGAAATTGACAGGTTATAAGGTAATCAAGTCTTGATAGATTGCAAGTTATTGTTACTACCATCCAAATATGTCCATCACAAATCAAATCTACTTAACATTTTAACTCCTAAACTTTGTAACAAGTGTTAAATGTGACTATGGTCCACCAGTTACACAACCAAGGCATCAAATGTATTCTCTAATTGTAATCAAAGGACTTTTGCTCTTTATTCAAGTAAATAAACTTGAAGGGAAACACCACCAAGTGGTTTACTGGACACCTACATGACTAAAAATAGCAGCAAATTTATATTTAATTTTCATATGTCTAAGTGATTAACAGGGAGGGAGTGTGTACTAGGCCTGGTAAAGTCATCATAAGTTTATGCTTTGGCAATAAAAATTGTTTAAGTCATCTTAAATCTTCCTATGTCTAATTGCTAGGAGACTTTTGGTATGTTTTAAGGTAGGATGAGTGGTCGCATCAATGTTCTAATTCTCTATGACAAGGTTTCAACATCTTTAAATAGTGAAAGTTAGTGCTTATAGTCATTTGAAACAACAACATTTTGATTATGTATGATGGTAGGATTTGATAACTTAAAAGAATTGGCTACCCAACAAACTTAAATTTAAAAGAAACTTTTTCAGTTTAAGGGGTTAGCACTTGGTGCAGGAGCACCCCATAGTTCACCTAAAGTTGACTAGAAGGTCATGATTTGGCAATTTTTTTAGGCCAAATGTAGCAATCTCTTCCTATTTCTTTGAGTTTGTGCCTTAGAGGCATTTGAGATCATGTATTGTGTTGGTAAAGGTCATGTTGACCATTTGTTAGGTTGAGGCTTGACTACAAGGATGGTTTAAGACCTTTGTAGACCTTTTCTAGGTGTTAGAATCTCTAAAATTTTGCAAATAAGGCTTATTGGAAGCCACAAGTGGCCATGGAGTAGTTAGGGTCGAGCTTAACTACTTTAGTGACCCTATATAAGGGAGACCTCGGCATGAAAGAGAGGTTAGAAGCTTTTACATTGTTTTGAAATTTTGAATTCCAAGTAAAAACAATGGATTCTTAATGTGAATTTCTAGTTTGATTCAAAAGAGAGATTAAATGGATTGAATAGGATTCTTTAGAGGGTGTAGAGTGTCATGTGAGTGTTAACTAATCTTTTTGTTGTAGTAGTTTTGATTCTTAATTCGATTGAGTTTCTGTTTGTAGTTAGTTGTTTCTTTCTCAGTTGCTGATCTGACAGTTTGTGAGTTGAAAATGGAGTTTTACATCACATTTCCCCTATACATAATGTATGGCCTCTTGGGAATTGTGTCTAGACTCCATGGTTGTATATAAGGTAGGAGTAGGAGTCATGAATAGCTCAAGAAACACTTTGAAAGTCTTCTGCTAGGCGAGACTGACAGTCTCCGGCTAGGAAAGACATGGAGTGCATGACACTTGATTTGCAGGGGTGATCATTCCCTATCAAGTCATGGTGTGGAGAGGGCAGGTAGTTGCCTTGCAAAGACTTGTCATGAAGGAGGAGGCTCCACCAGTCCATTTGGAGGGAGAACAAATTGATAGTTTGCTGCGTGGTCAGGAAAACCTAAAGAAGAGGCCTAATTTGCCAAAATGAAGGTACAGTCTATGTACAGGCAATTGAAGGTTAAGACCACTACAATCTTCAAGTGGTAGGCATGAGGACTAGGAACCTGAAAGAAGAATTCAATGTTCTTTGGAAGACCTTGGATTATTAGTGTGTTCTCTCGGAGAAGAAGGCCTAATTGGAATGCCTAGGACTAGTGGACTAAAACCCTAGATGAGGGTTTGGTGGAAGCGATGAAAAGATGGAGTAAGGAGGATCCTTTAGAGCCATAATGGGATGGAAAGAACCTATTAGGAACATATCCACACCCCTACAAAGCTAAGTTCTAGTTTTGGAGTATGATAGCCTTTAGGGTAGATTAAGGGCTAAGGAAGAGTTGGAGACATTGCACCAAGATTGACTTGGTAGGTTGAATTGTCATAATAGCTGGGTTGGCAAGGTGAACCAGGGGTACCTAAACAAGCAATAGGTCCTATAGGTTAAGGTGGTGGAGTGTGACACCATTAGGGTCTTCCAAGTAAGATCCAGAGCATGGAATAGTGATTGTTCCATCCAACCCTACCCTATCAACACTTTCTTTCATCTTTGCATATTGGTTTGATGCTTCAAACGATGCATTTTTTATCCCACTTCTATCATATTGTATTCCCATCCCATTGCAATTTTTGGAGGAGTTGATACCAAAATTTCATATCAGATACCACGTTCTTGAAGCAATTTTTTGTGTTTTTACAATTTTTCTGAAGTTCTTTTGTGTTGTATGGATCCATACAAGCTTGAAATGCTCTGAGATCATTGGTGTAGATAAATATATGTGTTACCTTTCATTTGCATTTGTTTTGAAGTTCTCAATCACTATTTTGTGGAATTAAACAATCAAATACAGGGGCTGCCCTATTGTGCCTGTGTAATGGTTTGAGGGCTAAATAGAAATGACATCCACCAATCCACCCACTATCTTGGAACTGTAACTCGGTGGATTGGTGTGCATCATGGTGGATTTGATGGAGTTTCAAATCTTGTTCTTTAAATTCCATTTATGTTTTGCCCTTGTCTTGGCTTGTTACATTATTTGGGAGGAACCTAAGGTTGGGTTTTACCTTGGCTTTCATATAAATCCTAATGTTCCATGTAAAACCTTGGGTGAGATATATTCAGTCGTTACCTTTTTGGAGTGGGTATTAAAATGACTTATGTATCATTGTTTTGAATTAAGGTCTTCATTTGAAGGTCCTTCATGCCAAGGTTCCTTTTATAAAGTATTTTGGACATGAAATATTTAAAATAAAAAATACCTTCATTTGAAAGTCTTGACATGGCATCATTTTTGAATGAAGGTTCTTCATTCAAAGGTCATGACAACATCACCTTCAAATGAAGGTTCTTCATTCAAAGGTCATGACAACATCACCTTCAAATGAAGGTTCTTCATTAACTGGTATTTTGTAATTTTGAATGTGTGATAATAATTTAGGGTTGAAAATAAATCCATTTGAGCCTTTTATAGATGAAAGGACATTTGATGCAATCATATTCCTTGTCAAACTTTTAACTTAATAGTAAGGGCATCATGAGTAGTTTGTTGGGCCCATTCAATAATCTCCGATGCAAGGATTGAATAGTCTAGAATGTATCTACTATCAAGAAAGCCAATTTGTTTACCTCTATGACTATATCTCAAGCAATAGGTTTAACTGTTATGGCAATGATATTGAAAAGGATTTTGTAATCTAGGTGTTGAGAAGCATAATTGGCCACCATTCTAGGAAAGATTCTTCATTCTCACTTTTAGGTGTTAAAATTTAACAATACGTAGATTGATGAAAGAGGCCAAAGAGCCTTTCTCCATGTTATCCAAGTACACATAGCAGTGGTCTTCTCTTATACGGTTGGACATGATTTCAAGAACTTAGCTAGGAATTATTCATTTAACCTAAGGTTTTCTCATAATGCCATCATTGGAAAAGTATGATCAAATTATTCTATTATGAAGAATTAGTCTATGTGCCTCTAGTAATCACTATAAAAATGTGAAAGACTAAACTATTTTATTTTTTCTGTCTTATCTTATACCATTTTACGAGAATGGGGGGACCAATGTACGAGAAGATCTTTGGAAACTAGGCATGAAAATTACAAGTTAAAGAGAATGGGGGTGCCAAACTTACAGTACTCATTGTCCCTTGGTCGTCAATTTTCCTTGAGTGCCCTCAACCTGGTCCTCGGCGCTGGTATTGACCTTGTTTTAGCTCCAAACTCTTCATCGGCGCTGGTATTGACCTTGTTTTCACTCCTCCAAAGTCTTCCTCAGCGCTGGTATTGACCTTTCACTTGTCCAATTTGACGAGCTACAACCTGGTTTAGTTAGGTTTTAGAGTATGTTAATTAAATTCAAAAAAAAATTATGGCGCCATTTAGAGTAGTGAATATAAAGCAAGCAAAGCCTATTATGGTGCCATTTAGAGTAGTGAATATAAAGTAAGCCAAGCCTATTATAGTCATGAGGGAAATAATAAAACTCCTAGGATACTTTGTGAAACCATTTTCCTTGGTTAAAGGAAGGCCATAAAATATACCTTTGGATTTTTTCAATCTTCAAATATGAGGATTTGCAAGGTTCTTAGCAACATGAGTAATGGAAATGTGTGCAACAAGAATTTTTGAACACACATGGAATCTCCTTGCCATAGAAAGGGGCTTCAAAATTTAATATAATAATTTTTCTCAGCTATAGAAATGATATGTTTCCTTAAAGAGGAAGGAGAAACCTAAAAGGTAAAAGAGATGCTTAGGAATCTCAACACTTCCTTATGATCAACCCCCTTCTATCCATAGGAATTGAAAAAACTGGGCTTGGCTAAGAATGATTTCCTATAACATTGAGTTTTATGCCACTATGTATTTGACCTTAAAGCTTTCCAGAAAATATCTAGGCATTGAATATCCTAAATAATGTCACATTTTTCCTCCAAGAGAGTGAGAAAGGAGTCATTAGAAAAATGACCATTGAATAGTTGGGCTATAGAGTTACGAAAAGTAGCACCTTTAATAAGTTAGTAAGGTGAATTTATTAATGTTAATCTTAATATTGCAACACCCTCTGTTAAGTTTTACATTCCTCACAATAAAACATGTTGATTGAAACAAACAAATATCTATAGTCTAAGCTAACATCATTTTATTTTTCTTTAAGTTCTCCCTCAAGAACATCATTGGCTCGAGTTATACAAGTCCACACTATGTGATCCTTTAACTCTAGTAGGCATGAATAGAAGTAGAGGAGATTGTTTGGGAGAAGAATTTTTTCTAGTGCTAGGTTATGTGTTAGGTTATATAGGGTTAGGTTATATAGTGTTTGAGCCTAGCCTCAAACACTACAATTAGGGTTAGGTTATGTGTTTTCTTTAGGGTTAAGTTTGGGATTAGGTTTATGGTTATGGCTAGAGTTTAGGGTAATCCAAATCATAACCTAACCCTTTCTCTCGAAACCTTAACCTTGACCCTAACCCTCACCTTTATCCTATCTTTATAACCCTAACCACAACCAAAAATCTAACCCCAACCCTAACCCTAATTACCTAACCCTAAATATTATTTATTTTATTAATTAGTTGCATTCACTCTAATAACCCTAAACCTATCCCTAAACTTAACCCTAGCCCTATCCCTGGCCCTAATCCTAACCCCAACTCTAAGCCAAATATAAAACAACCCTTAATCATAATTACAATAACCCTAAAACTTAATTCTAGATATAACCCTAATACTATAATCCCTAATTGTAATCCTAAACCCTAACCCTAATTTCATATCTAATCCCAACCATAACCAAAACTCTAAATCTAACCCTAACCATAAAACATAAACCCTAATCTAACCCTAATCCTAACATTATTTTTCCTAACCCTAACCCTAACTCTAAACCTAACACTAACTCGAACACTAAATCTTAACCCTAATTAAATACCCAATCATAACCCTAAATTGTAACATGATCCTTTGAATTGGATACTACATCAAAAATTATGTGTTACAATCATTGCTTCCATTGTTGACATTTTTACATTGGGATGCATATCTATTTTTAAAATCAACAAAATCTTTTAATGTCTTGCCAAAATTAATATTATTAATTGTACTATCAAACTTATAAACATGTATCCAATTGGTAGATGCAAAGCCAAATAAATGTGAAATTGTGTACTATAATGATTTTAGAATATACACATAATGGATTTGTTGAAAAGGTTTTAGAAACTTTCAAACAAATGCAATTGGTAGATGCAAAGAAAAATTCCACAACCTTCACCAAAATCCTTATTGGTTTCTTTAATATGGGAGATTTGGAACAAGGTATAGACATCCATCAAAGCATAATATGAAGATGATTTTTTTCAAATGTTGTGGTTGTAGATGCCCTTTTAAAATTTATACAGAATGTGGAAGGATAGAAAAAGCTTGTGAACTATTTGACAAAATGTCTCAAAGAATTGTAATCTCTCAATTTATTTTAGTGTCTATTTTGTTATACCCCATGTCCCAAATTGGGTGTAACACAATAGACACTAAAAAAAATTGATAGATTGTTATGAGGGCAGTGATGAGACTTTTCTAATTAGAGTGTATTCCATGAGATTACAATTGTTCGAGGCATTGTGTCAAATAGTACATGAGCTTTGTCTATCCTCCCACATTTTGCATAGATTTCAAAAGGGCATCTACAACCACAAGATTTGAGAAAATTCATCTTCATATTATGTTTTCCTTATGATTGGTTGACTCTTATACTAAATTAATATGTTCAATTTATGTTTCCTACTTGATCTAACTATCCACATATGGCAATTTAACAGTGAAAGATATGATCCTACTTTGGTATAAATTGTATATGCAATATCAAGGTATAAATTAATATGTTCAATTAAGAGATGTTAAATGAAATGAATAAAACTAATGTAATGTAAATAAGGGAGACCAGTTCCTTATTGGGTAAAACGGAGTCAAATGAAAGCCTTTAATGAATGGTTTCTATCTAGCAGGTCCTCTAATTGTTTGGCATATAACTATGAGTTTACAACTGGTATAAACATGCAAGAGTGTAATTGATAAACCCTGCTTGAGGCAGAATATCAAATCTAATTATCTGATTCTTCTTACTGATCCAAATGGCATTCCCAGATTACTGTAATTTATTGAAAGGAATTTTAATTCTTCTTTAAAGAATCCAATAAACCAAATCACACAAAAACAACAAATGTGTACTGATAAATCGAATATATACTTGATAATTCAATTTAAACAACCAAGAAACATCAGATTGGAGACAATCAAATAATCAAAAGAATCCAACAAACAATTTATACCAGAATGAAGGCACTAAATCAACAGTCTTTCATTATCTCCTTCAAAATTCATACATGCAACATAGTCTCCTTGAATGTCATCATTTCTAAAAATTTAATGCTTACAACAGTCTATCCTATTCTAATTCTATCTTCTACCCCTTTATATTTATCCAACAATGGATACTTATACATCAGTTTGCAAAAGGACGTGCCTTTTCAAAAAGGTTTAAAGCATAAAGGTTTAAAAAATCCACTATTAACTAATTTCTGTTAAGCCACAAATGGACTGCAGACATATGCTTTGTATAATCCTGGCGCTCATGAGTGTCGACATCTCCCAACGCATCATGGATCACAATCTCCATCATTATCATTCGCTCATTTTGCTCACATGCTACATCGAATATCACATCTTTCGTAGTGGCTGTCTCCAGCATCCCTTGGAGTATTGTTTCGCACTCACTTTTCCATGTAGTCACTTCCTTCATTTTCCCTTCATCATCACATAACTTGGTCAATCTATCTTCGGCAACCTCTGTCAATCCCTGCATATCCCCTTGTAACTCCTCAGAGAAATCCCTATGCCTATCCATAATACAATTGGCATTTTCAATCTCTTCATTACTAGGAGTGTCCTTCTACTCCAATTCCTCAATTCTTTCTTGAATTTTGCTATCCACTCTCCTATGTTCCTTTATTGCATCTACGTACTGTGAATGTTTTCCCCAGAGTTTATTTAACCAAGTGGTTAAAACAACCTGCCTTTTTTTTATTATTGCAGCAAATGCATCCATTCTCCCTTGAGAGTATGTAGTTGACCCTTCCCAACTGTCTTTTTTCTATGAACTCTCACCTTGAGTGAGCATCCTTGTTGGTTATGTTACACCACCTACCAAGTCTTTCAAGCATTCATTCTCTCTCACCATCCTCTCATTATTGGTTTTGTACATCTCCCTTTCCCTTATCAATGCTTGGATTTGGGCTTTATTCAACTTGGCTATATTTATCCCAATATCAGCAGTCGCTACAAGATCAACCTCCCCAGCCTTCAGGGTCATGACATGTCTGAATGCCTTTTCAGTATCAATAACAATTGATTTCTTGTGAGGAGGATACAAGGCCCAAATCATCAATGTTTCATCATCAGGATTGTATCTTGATCCTGTGTATACCTCCGTCACCTTCTCTATACTGAGCTTGTGGGTAGCATTGTTATCTTTTAAGAAACTATCAAAAACTAATGCAGAATTCATATCCAAACCTGGAAAAATCATAACACCTGCCTTTTCAAGCAGCTCCCTCCCCTTTTCAGGGGTCATGTCAATCATCTCTTTGTCTACTTCATCCTTTAAGCTTTTTAATAGTTGATCCTCATTCTCTGGAGTGACATTGTCAACCTGTCCCCTTATCTCTTTCCCTTTTTGCTTATATAAAAATGTCTTAAACTCCGAGTTCTTTATAAAATCATCATCTGGTATGAAAGGCCTAAAGTCTTCATGTCTTGTAGCTACATCCATGGTTTCCTCAACATCTGTTTCTCTGGAAACATAGGCATACTCCTGAGTCTTCATTCTTGAAATTTTCCCAGATGAGCTTTGTGGCCTGTCTATTTCTGAAATCCCCTTAATGGAGGATAACAACTCAGCATCCACCAACTCCTGATTATGTTTTTCAATCACACTTTCAGCTTCCTTTGCCTCCAAGTTTCTGATTATGTCATTAGATTTAAAGGGCACATGATGGTACCCTCCAATATTTACTTTTTGTCTGGCAGAGTGGATATACCCTTCTGGATCAAAGTTCTTTCTCACTGGTGCTCTTCTCATGTTGTAGTGCAATAATTTGTTCAGAATCAGATCATAACCTTCCTTGGCTAATACAGTGAAATCACTAAAACACAATGTACTGGGCATAAAATCCCTTTTCCCATATGAACCTAAGTTCATAACACTGGAGTAATCCATTTGCCTAACAATTTCTAGGTATGCAATTCTATCCGGGATAGTTCTGGGCAGAATGAAAGGTGTATCCTCAAAGCCATAAACCCTAATCATTGTGGCATTCTCTAAGTAATATCAATCCCCCCAGTTGTGGTTAATTGGTCCATTGTAATCTTTAGGCCTAAGAAACCTTTTTACTTGTTTAGATAAAGAATAATCACACGGATGGCTAAAAAATCTATACAAGGGTTTCACAAAGAATTCTTCAAAATGTAAGAAATTTGAATTGGCAAACCTGCTGTCCCAAACAACAGTCCATAATTGAATAGGCAATGGCATACCTTCCTTTTCGGATTGTGAAATCCTCAGCTCCTGGGGCCATAAACCTAACTCTTGTCCAAAATACAACACTAAGTGCATCAGCAGTGAGTAATTTCTGAGATGGAGAACAAAAGCACCACTCTTTATCACCATCAAACCTACATCCAACTCCTTAAAAACATGTGCAGCATAGTCAAATGATCTAGAATTGTGATACTGAATATCTACAACAATCACCATGGGCACAACCACCATATGCTCAGGTACCTCCATCCCTAATACTTGTCCCACTGAGTAGTAAGTATATTTTAGGTAAGGTTCGAAGAGGTCTACATGAAAGGGTGGCCCCTCACTGTCTTCCATTGGAGTAGGTTTGCCATGAAACCTAATTCTATGCAGAGGTAACCTCCACCCTTTATAAATATTGTCCATCCTTCTGAACTCACTATCGAGCTCTTCAATCACTACTTTCTCACTGCATATTCCCTCCATTCTGAAAACCTCAGCAATTGTATTCTCAGATACATGTATAATGGATTCCCTGACAAATCACATATAGCTTTGTTTTTCGAATCATAGTGTCCTGCCAGCAATTTTACTAGTTCGACGTCAATAAAAACATTAGGGCACACTAATTTCCCTAAATTGAGCCTCCATGGATTGCATACTGGCTCAAAGTGATTTCTCCTGTGGTAATGGAAATTGAATAACTCATAGCCTCTAATCGGATTCCAAACATCACCTATAAATTTGCATTTGTCATCCAATTTGTCAACTTCCGCTTTGAGCTGTGCAGAACGCCTAGCTTTAGGTCCAGAACTAGGTAACTGGTCTATGAGGTCTTGATTTAGCTTCCTTTCAGTACCTTCTGGTTGCAACTCAGTCTTTTGCTTTTTTGCTTTTGATTGGCTTCCCTCCCCGGGTTTTCTTCCCTTTAGTTTTCTTGAACCACTAGTGCCTTCCATAATTCAAATTTTTATGAATTCTGAGAGGACGAGAAACTTACTATAACTTCTTCCAAACTCAAGCCAGGTGAATGCCTTAATCGCTCTGCTGGTTCCCTAGCTTGCTCTCCTTCGCTTTGAATTCTGTGAGACAATGATTTCAATTGATCATACCCTGATATGCAAAATCTCCTATGCTTCGTGGTGCCATTAATGTCTTTACTGATCGAGACATGAATGCTGCAAGTTTTTTTTTTCGAAATTCTTGTTGTCACATCAGGGCTCATATCGGCAAGACATTCCAAATCTCTGGCCGATCCACTTGTTCAACGTTCACCCATCTGCCAAGATGTCTTGCAGTTTCCTCGACATCACAAGTCTCCCCGATAGTTTCTTTCCTTTTGCTTTTTATATCGCCATGAATTTCACTGAAACAACTATCGCTCAGACTTAATGAATCGAGCCAACGGTTCTTTGCCTTACTCCGAAAGTACTTTGTCTCACCGAGATGTTTACTTTATCAAATTATGTCGTCGAGACCAAGCAATTTGTTCTGCCGATAGAATAATACTCACTGTGATGTCTCTTAGATCTCCCCGTGGTGACATGTCTCACCGATACGCCTCTTCTTCGACAAGACAACGAGCATCGTCTTATCGATACCGTTTATCTCTGCATGCTCAATTCTGTCGGTGTAACCCGAGGGGTTGGTAAGACTTTTATGAACTCTTCCCGACATCATTTGTCTTACCGATTGAGTCCTCCTTTTGCTTTATTGGCAAGACCAATAGCGCTTCGGCTAGTGTTTTGAAATCTCTCTCCAACGACCAAAGTCTCTTCGATAGACTTTACTTTTCTCCAATTGGCAAAAGGTAACTTAGCTCGATATGACCTCACACCATCATGCCGATACCTTTTGTCTTGCTAATAAGTAATACAAACCCGCATTCTTCTAGTGTATAACTTAACGGTATGACCCGTTTGATGTCTCGCCGATAAGATCACATCGGTAAGACATTTCAAACCTCTGGCCGATTCGCCTGTTCAACGTTCACCCATCTGCTAAGAATTTATCTCCACATGCTCAATTGTGTCGGTGTAACCTGAGGGGTTGGTAAGAATTTGATGAACTCTTCCCAGCATCGTTTGTCTCACCGAGTGAGTCCTCCCCTTGCTTTATCAGCAAGACTAATAAAGCTACGGGCAGTGTTTTAAAATCTCTCTCCGATGACCAAAGTCTCTCCGATAGACTTTACGTTACTCCAATCAGCAAAAGGTAATTTAGCTCGATGTGACCTTACATCCTCATGCCGATACTTTTTGTCTTGCCGATAAGGTATACAAACCCGCATTCTCTCTATGTATAACTTGATCGGTGTGACCTTTCTGATTTCTTGCCGATACATTTAGGATATGTATATTATCATCGATGAGACCTGCATCAACTTATGCCAATATTTTCATATGTAAAGATTTTAATGTCAGATGAAATTTATGGGGCGTTATGGCATAATTTTAAATCGAAATTTGGTAAAAAATGCTATGTGAGGATTTTTTTGTCTACATTATGAATCTTTTTTGGGAGACTAATAATCATGAAGAAATAATGAATTTGTCAAAATTTGACAGTTCCAACAGCATGAAGGTTTGATGTTTCATGACAGTACTAGCATTTGAGTTATAATGATATATTTAGAGCTCATGGCTCTCCTTTGTATAAACATATCACAATTTTGAATAATATAATCAAGGGTTATGGCGTTCATCTCACTGTTATGGTGTGTATGATTTCCATTTTTGCTTTAATTCAAAGAGTAAATTAAAATGCTTGGATGAAGTCATAGATGGATATGTTTGTAAAGGGATTTGATAAGAAGTATTGAGTTAGGATAGAAATTGACACTGTTGTAATGCAATATTGTCAGAGATCTTATATGTTATGTGTTTGAACCTGTTATGGAAATCTAAATATTTGTGAATTCAACTCCCCAATAGTATATGGCACTGGCCTAAATCATATGTGTTTGTAAGGTTATGTGTCTGTTTGTCTTAGCTTAGAGCTTGCCGCCAAATTACAAATTAAATGACTATCTTAAGTGGTGAAATGTCGTTGTAATCATCTCATGCTCCAAGTAGTTGATACTATTGATGCTTTTCTGTTGTTTAAATTGATATATCAAGCATATATATATATATTCAGTTTACCGATACACATTTGTTGTATTTGTGTGATGTGATTATTTGGTTCTTTCAAGTAAAGATTAAACCCTTCTAGTCAATCACAGTAACTAAAGAGTATTAATTGGATCAATAAGAAGAATCACATAACTAGGATTGTCATTTACTTGCACATTTATACAAGTTATAAACTACATATATGTGCCACACACTTTGAATTATTGCCATCATAGATTACACTTTTATAGATCTTCATTAGACTCCATAAACCCAACAAGGCAGTGGTTTCACGCTTTCATCTTTTGGTTTATCCATTTTATTTTTTACATCTATTAACTAAACATATTCTAATATAATTGAAATATAATTAAAATTAAAAACATCATAAATTAATTATGTAACCACATAAGTCAAATATAATTCTATCAAGAAATCAATATCAAATAGATAATACAATCACATAACTCATACATTTCAATGTCATTGATCTTCTTCTTCATCCAACTCTTTGTCTGTATCATCCAATCCATATTCAACATTGTAAGGATTGGTCATATCATCATCATCGTCATTGATATCAGTTTTGATAATGTCATCATCCACATGGATATCATCTTCATGAACATTAACTCCTACATCATCATGATCTAGTTCCTCCTCTTCAACATCTTCGTCAGGCACATCATCAACTAAATGTTGATCCTGATCATCATCTACATCATCTTCTATTTCTTCAGTATCTTCTTCTTCCACCACATTATACTTTACCGGCCTTCCTCTTGGATCATGTCTAACAACATATGACCAACCCGCTTTACCTAGAACCTCTGAGTAAAATACCTGCTCACATTGGCTTGGAAGAACATAGGGCTCATTTCCAGCTCACTCAAAATACCTTGTATTAACCATGGTAAATCCTTTATCATGTTCAATAACAGTTCTCTCGGGATCATTTTCATTCAATCGTAGCCTATACCATAGGACGACGAACATAACTAATTTCAAGGACTTAAAGTCACACTCAAGTATATCATCCAAAATCCCATAGTATTGATTTTCTGAGACTTCTGGATGTATGTCGCTTCTAGATGAAACATTAGTCACCTGGAAGACTGCAGTTATCCTAGAATCACAAGTTTTCTTCGTGTCATCCAACTTTTTGATTCAAAATTTACGACCATTGCACCACATAGCCTTGTGGTGTTTCACCTGCAATATGTCAAACATGCAAAACTTAATTATTGCAATATCATCAGTTGATAAACATATTTATTCTTGGCCAAATGTATGCAAAGAAAAAAATCTCAACATATATATACATCAATATAATTCAAAATAATTAAATAATATGGGTGATTAATATATTTATACATACCTGTTTATCTCTTAAACCATATGCTAAATCAATTTCCCTTGGTGTAACATTGGAATCTCCATTACGATGAGCTTCTTTAACCAATGAAGCCACACCTTCCCATGTTAATGCGCGACCAGATTGTTGACATCGTTCAATCCATACCGTCATCCAATCAAGATTGTTTGCGACGTACAAATGTAGTGCATCCCACTCTTGACCAACTGTATCAAAAAAAATTGAAATTCACAAATGACATATAATTAGTTAATTACCATGGTATACGACCTTAATTTATAATTGATCAATATTGAAGATTAATAATTAAATAAGTACAATATACATAAAAACCAAATGTAAAATGTATTCTAATTAATCTCCATGACCATCTTATAATTACCTGACACTTTCCTCAATCTACCTTTCCCCATCAGGTACTCCCCTTCGAATTTGTTAATGGAGTTGGGATCCCAAATGCGATCTACATGGATCTTTGCTGCAAATTTAGGAAGATATTCAGTATTGTACACCATGGTCTGGTATACCATGTATCCCTCCACCATAGAACCTTCGGATGTGCTCTCTATCTAACCAAAGCCTTCAAAAATTTCAAGTGCCTCTCAACCATCCACATTGACCTTGTGTGTACAGGTCCACACAATTCAATCTCCTCAACTTGGTGTATGAGGTAGTGTTCTTGTGCATTGAAAAATGTCGAAGGTAGACACTTTTGCATTTCACACATTAGACGAGGAATTCTTCTCTTCCAATAATTTATATCTTCTTTATGGATTGCTTTAGATGACAACCATCTACAAGTGATTCAAGGCACAAATATATTAATGAGATTTAACAAAAATATACAACGAATTGAACAAATGTCGCTACTTACCTCATGCATTTTCCAAGATCATATATAACTTGCTTGACATTGTTGTCGAAGTTGTCTGGGAGAGATAGAGGTAGAACGTACTGCAACAATTATAAAATGATCTTTTCATTAATATTTTTCCAAAAGTAGTAAACATAATACACTGAAAAGTACATGTAGTAAACAAATATATATATATAATATACCAAAATAATTACCTTAATGAAGGTATGCCAATCATGCATTTTCATCCCTGACCCAAATTCACCTTTCTTTGTTATGATATTGTTTATGTTCGCAACAAATCCTATGGGAAATCAAATTTTTCGTATGACTTGTTTTATAGCATTGCTTTGCTGCTCCGTTAATAACCAAGGAAGGGCACTTATATTAATTTGGTCTCCATCGCTATTTAATTGAATGAAATTTTTCATTGCATGACTGGCTTCCTGAATGTCACTACAAATTTTGACAATTTTTTCTTTGTATGCCTTCCATCCAATATTTTCCATAACATTTCTATCATATTCTTTCCAATATGCATTGTATCAAACAAATGCATAATTTGTAGCTGCTCATAGTAGGGCAACCTACTAAATTGTCTGGGATAACTTTTCAGTCCCTGTGGAAGTCGATCATTAATGCCTTGATGACCTTCATGAAGCATATAAGTTAAACAAATTAACAACGACAATCATTTTCAATTACAGCATGAGTAAATACAACACAATATAAAAATATAAATTCAAAACATATCATAAATGATAGATAAACAATTTGATCTGATGTATAACCTTGACAATTAATTCTATTATATTCCAACTTCCATAGGCGAGGTGTCATTCTTCGTGGTTTTGATGTAGTCTCTTCTTTCCCATTGAAAAAATGTTTTTCAGTAGTTCGATACTTATGATTTATGTGGAGGAAGTGCCTATACTCATCAAACACCTGCTTTCCTAAACTTGTTGAATGACGAGATTTCATCTTTGGACCACAAATTGGACATGCAAATTTTTCCTTTGTTTGAAGACCTGCAAATCATATATAATTGGATTAAATATGTCAATTTTTATAATTATATATAATGAATAGATTATTTAAAAACATGCATGATATCTACTTCATAAAATTAAATATCGTTAAAGTCATGCAGTCAAACGTTATAACATACCAGAAAAATGTGTTAGCCCTGGGGCATCATGAATTGTCCATACAAGCATTGCATAGAATTGAAATTGTCTTTGTACTATTGGTCTAGATACGTCATACATAGTGACATCATTCCATAACTTTAGTAACTTGTCGATAAGAGGCTCAATATATACATTCATATCTTTAACTTGGTACTTACCTAGTTGAATGAACATAAACATTACATAATTATTATAACCATTTTACTACAATATATATAAATTCATGTACATGACTATTAAATGAAAAAACATATAAGTCATTATACAACAAATAAGACAAATGAGATGCTACTACATTAAAGAAAATTGATGTAAACAAATACCTGGAACAATCATTTCCAACATTATGTGCTCCCTCTTTATTGACATCCATGGAGGAATGTTATTGTTGATAACAAAAACAGGCCACACAGAGTAAATAGATCTTAGCTCTCCAAATGGATTGACACCGTCCGTTGCCAATGAAAGCGTGAGATTATGAGGTTCTTCTTTAAAGTGTGGCCATTTTTCCTCCATGTCCCTAAATGCAGAACCATCCACAGGCATTCGAAGAATCTCATCTCCACTTCTATTACGTGCATGGTAATCCATAAATTATGCTAAGCTTTCGCACCTAAATAATTGTTGCATACGTGGAATAATGAGAATATAACGAAGAACCTTGCGAGACACCTTTTTTGTTAGTTGATCTGTTCGATATCTACTGAGATGACATTCCGGGCATTCTGTTGCAAATTGATGTTGTTTATGATATATAATATGATCATTGGGACATGCATCTATTGCTTGATACTCCATTCCAATATTTTCATAATGCTAGATAAATCTCAGTATGAGTGAGGTAAAATATTTGATGGTGGTAATAAAAATTCACCAATCAATCTACAACAAAAAATAATTTCTTAATATAAAGAATATTAAAGGTACATACTTCATCCTTTATTTACTAGCGATGAACTAACAACAATTAAAATAGATGAAAAAAGATGACATATATGACATACCTTAACATCCGTGAGATTGCTATGTTGGATAAACCATTCATAACCTTCAAGTTCACCAGCAACAATACAACAGAGAGAAGAGTTGTTTGGGAGCCTTCATAAAGGGGCTCGTATGCCTTCTCAAGTACAGGTAAATCATGAACATCATCAAAGTCATCTCGATCAACATGATCAGATGTGCCACTACATGTGTCATGGATCAATGTATTTGTACCATCATCTTCAATTGTGTTTTATGGTGCATGATCATCTTGTTCCATAGGATCATTAACTTCATCTTTGATATTCACAGCTCCATGTTCCTCCGCTTGCAAAACCACATTCTCTGGGCCGTGATAATTCATATCATGTGCCCTAGGGCGCCCCACCTTTATAATAATGACAGACACAAATAAACCATGATCATGATCAAGTGATTTTTTATATATATATCAAATGTTAAAACAATATAAACATTTACAAATTCAATCAATATAAACACATATAATGAACAACTTACCAATGGATGATAATCATGCCCCCCTTCAACGTGACCATGCTGCCTACAATGTTTCTCAGCTGTTGTGATTAAAAGTATTCTCGTCTTTAAGCCCTTGCAATTATTGCAAGGACAATAACATTTCCCATCACCCTTTCTTTTCAATATAGCCCACAATCTAGCAACTGTCTCTTCATTTTGTTCTAGACTAATATTATCTGACATGATTTTTCTTTACCAAGCTTGAATATTTAGATCTTCAAAAAATATCAAACTCACACGTACTCCAATAATTTTTAATCATACACAGGTAACAAAATATAATAATTATGATATTTTACACCAAAAAAATTCGGCATGCAACCACCCCTGCAAAAGAGAAGATAGTCTGAAGTTAATGACCCCAAAAAACACTTTCAAATGCTAATTCCAGAAATTATTAAATTCTGATTTTACAATGATTTCTAACTGTTATACTCCTAAAATTAGAATATTGAACTTGCACAACAAAATCTGGAAATGAAATTCTCAAAATGCAGCTAATAGGCCTCAACAATTAAGGCCTACTCAAGACTTTGTGAAGTCACTGCAAGGTTTCCAGGCCTTACCTGATGATTTCAGCAGGAGGATTAAAGAGTTGGTAAAGAGTTTTGATGACTGGAATGACACATCTTTACCAGATATTGTAGATGCCCAAGGAAATGTTAGATCACTGCAGCAATGGCAGGATAGGGTAGATGAAATCATCAATGCACAAATCAAATTGATTTGTGATGACTCAGATTATGACATGTTGATGAGTAGTATGGATCATAGCAGAAAAAATATTTTGAGGAAAAAATGGCAAACAAAAAGTATAAGATTTTTTTTTTAAATCGCGAAAAAATCAGATTTAAAAATAACATAAAAAATTGTAGAACAAGAGATAATTTTTTTTATAAAAAAATTGAAAGCGATTTCCATAGCATAGAGATATAGAGAGTAGAAAAAATAAAGAGTTTAACTAATGAATTGTAGAAAATAGATTTTTGAAATTTATATTCATATCGCTGATTACATTCTTTGCATTGCACATCTTTCAAACTCAAAGCATTACTTCACATTGCATAACTAATAACTAGATGCTGATAGATGACAAAATTTCAATTACAATATAGTTTTTTAAAAATTCAACCTAAGCAATTATGCATTACTTCACATTGCATAACTAATAACTAGGAGCAACTGCCAATTGCAATAGCTTGTCATGGCATTCCATGCGACCACATTTCTTTGAGGTATTTTTTGGAACAGTTCATTGCCTTGTCTATGCTTCAAAATTTTCATACATGTCTACCAAAGCATTTTATCAAACAGTTCACTGCCTTGCAGCTATGGCTAAAAGCCTAAAAATAGGTGCTTTCAAACAAGCTACAGATGCCTGGAAAAAATCTATCAAAGCATAATAGTAAGCAATAGCATAGACAAGGCAGTGAACTATTTGAAAAAATGCCTCAAAGAAATGTGGTCTCATGGTGATGGAATGCCATGATGAATTCCTATGGCCATGGATTGTCATGGCATTCCATCACCATGAGAACACATTTCTTTGAGGTATCATTTCCAACAATTCACCACCTTGTCCATGGTACAACATTTTTCATACATATCTACCAAAGCATTTTATCAAATAGTTCACTGCCTTGCTGCTATGGCTAAAAGCCTAAAACAAGTGCTTTTGAACAAGCTATGGATGCTTGCAAAAAATCTATCAAAGCATAATAGTAAGCAATAGCATAGAAAAAACAGTGAACTATTTGAAAAAATGCCTCAGTTAATAGCTCATCGGTTATGGTTATAAGTTTATAACAAATTTTGGCTATGTCTTGGTGGCAGTTTTGGTGCAAGTTTTCAAAGTTTGGAAAATGCAACAGTTATTCTCCAGTGGATGGGATGAACAAGAAGATTCTCTAGAGACTCAGCTGTTGTAACCAATTTTTGAAATGTCATAAGGCGGTCCAAGTGACCAGTGACAGGTGTATTTCTGGTCCGATGCTTGTTGCTCCTTCATTTTCCCTATAAGAAGGATTTCAGGACCAGAAATACGCCGGTTAGCAAGTTAGATATCTTTAGGTCAAGTCTAACTGAAGTTGCAGAGCGAATTTGTAAAGAGCCTGATATTATAGTGAAGATACTATTCTTAGGTTTGGTGTCATTCTGTTGTAGGTTTTAGTTTCATGGGTACTTAATTTTCAAGACAGTACTAGCATCTGAATGAAAATTACTCATTTCAAGGTCATGTATCTCCATTGTATGAATATATTATTATCTTGAATCAAATGATCAAGGGTTATTCTATTCATCTCACTGTTATGGTGTGTGTAATTCTCATTTTGGCTTTAATTCAAGGAATTAATTAAAATGCTTGAGTGAGGTTATAGGTGACTATGTTCATATAAGGATTTGATAAGTAGTATTGGGTTAGAAAATAGATTGATGGTATTGTAAGGCAGTATTATCTGAGATTTTATATGCTATGTGTCTAGAAGATAAACTTGGTTACAGTAAAAAAACAACCAACACCTTTGATATTATCTAGCTATGGCTCCCAAATCTATTGCAAATTGATCATTAGGGTTAAAATTGAAACCTTGCAAATATATTCTTTGTCCAAATCCATCAAGAATTTTCCATCAGTTATAAACAATTCCCTTATAAAGAATTTGTGAAGCCAGGTCTAAAATCTAGAAATGAAATTCTTAAAATGCATAAGACTAAAAATGAAATCTGATGAGATGTTGCTTTAAAATATGATTTTCAAACCTGGAAGTACAAATCTGACTTCACAAATGAATTCTGGAAAAAGACAATGACTACCCTCAACCTGGCGATATCTTCTTGAGTTTCTTTTGATTTTCCCCAAGAAAACCGTCGAGCAGAACACTGTCGCAATAAATAGTTCGCAGGTTAAATTCTGATTTCAATTTATGCTCACCATAATTTAACTTTGCAGGTTGAAACATAGACGGAAAAACGGTTCGTCGAAATTCCGACGAACGTCGGGGTAAAAATTTAAAAAAAAAAGAAAATTTGCACAAGTGCTCGACGATACATCTGATTATATAGCTTTGGTCGGAAGGTTTCGTCGGAAATTGGGGTCAAATGAGTTAGTGATACACAAATTAATACAAAGTATATGCACAAATACAAGGTATACACATGAAAACACGTAAGCCCACAAAGTATACATTCGAATGCATGTAAGTCAAAAAGTATACACGTAAGTTGTAAAGTATACACTTGAATACACGTAACTCATATCTATTGAACCATCAATTTAGAATGCAAATATGGACAGGCATCGATAAAAGATATTTGTATTAACCAAATAGCCATGTAGGAATACATCAATATATGTCGGTATAAGTATGAAATATATGTACAAAATAGCCATAAAGGCTTATGAGAATCCCATATAGGCATACAATGTCAAATATGTCCAATAAAAATATGTACAAAACTGCCATGTAGGCATACAACAAAGGGCTCTGGAATCAAAAGTCATTGCTCTCTATGCCCTGGAAATAGATTCTTTCCATTTCCTTTTCGATCGGATGGCGATAGGTCTGTCACTCATTTTTGTTGCGCTCGAGGAGTGCTCCTGCTGCTCCTCCTAGTGTTTAGTTCATGGTGAAGTTTTAATTGTTACAATAAAAATTAAAGACATGAATATATAGAAATTACATTATAAAAAATGATATATTTGACAAAATAATCACTTACCTCCATCTCATGATCTCTCTCCACAGGGGAAATATTCTCACACCCATGCTCAGGTGTGCTCAAGCCTGTATAAACCATACAAATATAAATTAAACTATGTGAATCAATAATGATTTGATTTTTCACTAACTAACATCTATAACAAGAAATGTAAATGTAAATTTACTAATTTTCCTCATACCTCTTTTGTCAGAGCAATTGTGGATTGTATAGCAGATGACACACCAATATCCATTGCCCTCGTCACATTCATAGGTGTTTCGGCTTGCATCATCTGAAAATAAAACAACATATTATTCAACGTAATCAACGATGTGCATATAAACTACGCAAATCTATTAAGTACTTGATTCATTAGTTAAAATCTTTATTCTATTATCTCCATGTAGGTTTGAGTAAATCCACCGCCACTGGGAAGTGTTCCATCAAAACCTCCAATATTAGTTTGTTCAACATCCAAAATCTCATATTAAATTACTATTCGTAAAACAATGCTATTAACATGCAATAAATTTATAATTGTTTACTAGTTACATACCCCAACGATAGGTGTACTGCAAAAATAAGTTGGTGGGGGGCCGGTGTATCCAGTCTCAACACCATGATCCTACAACTTTATTAAAATCATAAAACATTTTTAGTTAATCTTGCATTTCAAAATCAAAATTTAATAAATTAAATTCAATCAACATGCACAAAATTTTACCTGACTATCAATGCCATATGCCTCATGCAAAATGTCAGCTACCCTCTCCATCCCCATAGCTGTAGATTGATCCTGCATACCAGTCTCTTGAGTGTCGGTGGAGTCATATGAAGAAGTAGCCTTGCAAGGTTGACACACATGTGTTTGATGACCACCACTCAAAGACTCCCCTGGATGGCATTGTAGAATAGGGCTAGTATGATGGATGAGACTCTAGGTCAAAGTGTTGATCGCCTGCAATGTCTCTACGTCAGCACTTTCCTTCGTGACATAAGGCATAACAACGTGCTCATGAGGTGGCCTAGCGAGAGCTCATCTACCTTGCCGCATAGGATCCGGCTATGCACTGGGTCTATCCTGAGTTGACCTCCCACCTCTCCCCTAGAAATCCCTCATATCAAAATAATTTGGGATTTTGTTCAATATGAACTCACTGTATAGTTTCCTAAGGAAATATTGCGGGACCTCGCAATTGTTGCACGGTGGGTAATCGAAGACCATGTACCACCTATCATAAAACTAGTCCCTAATCTATTGGTGGTGGCACCAATGGATAGGAAACCTCTTCACATTGAGGGTAAGATTTTGATTTATGTGTGGGTCGGTGAATAATGAGCGCAAACCACCTTTTATAATTTTTAAATCCTTTACATCTTTGTATGATAGTTTATTTGCATAATAATCCCTAGCCGCCTGCCTCCTATCTTGCCATCCACTTATTTGTTTACTATTTGAATCTACATTTTTTACCATATCTTTTAATGAATTTGCTAGGGTCATTCTTTCTATGGTTGAACCATTTGGATCACTCAACCTACTGATCAAATCCTCAATTTGTTTTTTGTTGTTCTTAATTTCACTCATTAAATTTTGTTGAGTGCCAAGAGGGGGTTGAGTGATTGGTGGAGACGGTTGTTGTTGTGGTTGATTTTGATCTTGAGGATTTGGTTGGTCTTCCTATTGAGGATCTTGAGGGTTTGCAGGTTGATTTTCATCTCCTAAAAATTAAAACAAATATATATCAAATTCAACCTAAAACTAACAAATTCAATCTAAAACTAACAAATTCAATCTAAAACTAACTAATTCAAAATAAAAACCACAAAATCCTTACCTCTCACATCTCCTCGTTGTCATGGTGTCATCGTTGCGAAGAAATAGAAATTTTTGGTGAAATTTTTTATTGAATTTCTCCTCCTAGAACACGAGCGCGTAAGTATGGGGGTTTTTGCCGTGGCTACAAGAAAAAAATAGTCGAAATAACAATGATAGGTTTTCACTTTTTTTTCTTTTTCTTTTAACAATAAATAACACGAGTGCGTTATAACGTGCGCGCGTTATTGCTTTTCAATTTGTTTTTGAAAGGTGTCCACGAAATTGCTACCCATTTCCATGCACCCGCCTAGGGGGTGGATGTGGGGTATTCATTCTCTATCCATCAGGCCTTGGTCTCATTCTTTCAACCCCCTTACGGAGCCGTTAAACACCAGACTTGTTTGGGTCCGTTTGCCAAATCTTCCTCTCCAGTTTTGGGAGGAATCATGTTATGAAGCTATTGGTAACACCATTGGACGTTTCTTAATGGTGGACTCAACGACTAGGGAGTTTGTGCATACTACGGTGGCTCAACTGTTAGTTGATTTGAACATCTCCAAACCCATCCATGGTGATGTTGTCTTGCTGGTGGAGGACAAACCTTGAAAGCAACTCTTGGACTATGAGAGCATCCCCTTTCGATGTAGGAGATGCTTTTCGGTGGGTCATTTGGCCTCTGCTTTCCCTCATGCATGCCGCAAGGGTATTGCGACTTGGTGGAAGGATGCTCTCTCAGACCACCTCACAGTGGGTTCTCCTCCTTCGAGGGCTTCTTCTGATGAGGTTGACCCAATTGTGCCTTCTTAGGAACATGTTTCTACTCCTCTCCTAGATCTCCTCAATGTGGAGCCACAGTTGGCTCATTTAGCTGACGTTGTGTTGATTGTGCCTGCCTGAACTTCGTTAAGTGCTACTACTGGTCCTTTGAAAATTCATGCCTCCTCCCCTGTGTTGCCGTCTCCCTTGTTGAGTGGTGACTCTTTGCCCTCGGTGGCTTCTTTGGATCTGCTTCTCTCACCTTGCTCAGTGAACTTGGAGACTAAGCCTTCTTGGTCTTTGGTGTTGTGGAAGAAGAAAGGACTCCCTTGATCTGTCGCTTCTTCATGACCTCGAGTTAAGGGCGTTAGTTTAGTTCCTTTAGATTTTGGAATTTTGTCTTAATCTGTGGTCTGACGACTGTTTGCCAATTGTTCCTCTATTTTGTTTGTCCTCCCCTAGTTCATTCCTGGTTTGAACTAGCTCTTGTTTTGGCCCTTTGGGCTCTCTTTGTAAAGGGTACAACACCCTGTAAATGCTGCTTACCTTATCAAAAACAACTAAGGTTCCACAATTCATGTTTTGTGGTGTATCATCATCTTTGAAACTTTTTATCTTTCATGGTGTTTATGAATTTTATTTCTTTATTTGCATAATTTTCAACTTCATATTCATTAGACCATGGTGTTTGTTTATCAATACCTCTTCTTTCCAACACATCTATTTTAGTCACTTCTATAATTTGACCATGTTGTAGCATATATCTAATTTACCACTCATTTTCTATCGTGTTTTATTGAATAACTTGATTATCTTCAATTTTAGAATCACTAATATTTTAAATATCCTCTAGATTAGTTGTTAATTCCATGTGTGAGAATGGCACTCCCAATTTGATATTATGAAATCATTATGAAGTCCAAAATATCTCGTCTATATAAAAAATAACATGTATTGTAATAACTCAAAATAACAAAAACCAACCCATTTATTTAATTTACACGTGCAAGATAAATGAAAATTTTCAAAATACTCTCACAATAGATACCCCTTCATCTCATTTTTCATATTTCTTTTCTTTTTTTTTTTTCCTTAGATTGCATGTCCATTATTTAATTGCATTAAAAAGTGAAATAGTTTCCATGAAAAAGAGCTCATTCTTATAGATCCATCAATGAAAAATTTTGTATTCTTTGTTACCATATTCACCATTGTTAGTTACAATTTTGAATGCCTCACATGAAGCATTTGAATTGAAAAATTATTTATTGATCTTTCCTAATAAAATTCCAAACAACATGTGACACATTTCTTGTGTGCTAATGTCTCTTTCTATTAGTAAGTTCAGTTTCATAAATGATCTTGTAGCTAATTCATTAGGGCTATCAATGTTTACAGGACATGTGAAAATTTGATAATAAGTTTCTAAACTCTTTTTTTTTTCATGTTATTACAACATTTTTAAAAAGAATGAGTTTCTCCAAAATCGTATTATGGAATGATTGTTTGTATTTACTTTTTTTTTTCATGTCTCTATGATGATTGTGATAAAACCAAAACACTAAACTATCTTTGAATTTCTCTGTTTCAAGACTACAAACTGTGAGTCTACAAGTAATACCAATCTAGGAATGCACAAACAAAGATTTAGTCACAACAATTTATTCAAGAACACAGTAAACTCCTTTTTCTTTCCAGAGAAGTTATGGAGCTTGTAATGTCTCCATAGTACTATCAAAGAGTTGTGCACATCAAGGAAATTATCATAATTATCAACAGTGGTTTATTAAAAACAAAAAAAAAGGCAAAGATACAAAACC